>OVBA01008139.1:0-13099 GCA_900406435.1 Lepidium aucheri
CAAACTATAATTATAATTAATGTAAAATTTAAATTATAGTTATATTGAAAATTAGTATAATGGATTTTATTTGATTTGATTTTTATTTTATCTATTGTAATTTTATTTTAATTTGGTATGATGAATTTTAGTTAATGAGATTTCCATTTTATCTATTCTAGTTTTTATATAAACTAATATGATATATGTCATATATGTATCTTATATATTTTCATAATCTATTTATTGCAAATTTTTATAATTAATAATTAAATAGTTATAATATTTTGTATTTATCAAAATTATATTAAAAAAATTATTTAATAATATAATAATAGAGAATAGTACTTTTATTATAAAATTTGGTATTGTGATTGAAGTTGAAAGAAAAAGTAAAACACCAAAACATCAAATTTAGTGTAATTTCAACATCTTAGCATTGAAATTGCTCTAAGGCAAGAGAACTTTAAGATGTTAACAAAGATGAGTCATCAAATGTAACTACAAGAATTGTATGTGGTATGGTAACTATCAAGTACAACTTAGTTCAATTTCTTTAAAAGGCAAGCACTTACGTATCATCAATCAAATCGCTAACTAATGATTTATTCACTAGAAATTTTTTGCATGAAATTTCTATCAACTATCAAGTGTGCTGATCCTGCATAAGAAATATTTTTTTCTGTCAAAACTAATACAACTAATCGGCCTATTAGCTAAGTTTCTACATAATGTAAATAGTAGAACTCAATCTTTAAATGTGCAAGTGCACATGTATTTAGTAAACTTATTGTGTGCTATTAGATTAAAAATCAATTACTCGGCAAAAGAATTCGAATCGAGTGTTAATAATATTTGAAAATATATATTTTCAGTCAATATCAATTAATTTATAGTATGTAACATATAATGAAAACCACCAAACAAGTTCCACTCCAAATATAAGCATAGACTTTTACCAAAACTCATTTCTTTCTTCTTTTTATCAACTATATCCACAAAATCCATTCCAAACTAATTAATTTCTAAAATCTCATACTCACATTTTATAATAATTTATAAGAATATATATCAAACATCATATCATATTGTTGAAAAACGATTATTTGTTTAATTTCACGACTAAAGTATTACTTTGTCTATTATAGGCATGCTGACAACGATAAAAATGAACCGATCTTATGGGAGTGAAATAAAATAATACTACAATGGTTTTTAAAATATCTTATGTAGTTTTAAAGAACTTATGAGTTTGGATTCGGATAGAGTGGTATTCAGATAACATGTATCCAATATCCGAATATAATACAGTAATAATATGAGATCAAACTTACTAATAGTATTACATTTTAAAAAAAAAAAAAGCATAAAAATATATAAAAATATATAATAGTAATAATAAATAAAAAGAAGTGATGAGTGACAATGATGAGTTATATTCGGAGCATCACGGGTTGAAGAAAAAGGCTGACACATAAGACTAAAATCCTTACACGACCCTTAATTCGTTTCTATTCTCACACTTTCCTCCAAACCTAATTCATAAATATTTTTATATTTTCATGTATTATTATTTATTACCATTAATCTAAAGTAAACAGTATACGTTATGTGGCTCAACTCACGAGGAGCTTGCAAGTTACATCATCGATATAATTAAAAATAATAAAGATACAGAAACGTACAACAGCACAAATAAATAATTATGAAAGTTGACGAAAACCAAATTTAAAGCCTCTGTACGTTACTATAGTGCTTCATTTATCTTCTTTAATGTCAATAATACAACTTTCTCCACATACTCCTAACTTTTTTTTTTAATAATATTAGGATACAGCTAGCCGGCCTATTAATCAAGTTCCTGCCATTTAATAAATTTACTCTTACCACTAGACTAAAGGCCATTTGATACTCCAACTTATTGTAACTTATATTTTCTTTTATTTTCAAACCATGTTATCCTTGATCCAGTTGTTATAAAAAAAGTTTATGAATATATTTTTATATTTCATTACCTTGATTACAAAAAAATTATATAACTTTTATTTTATAAATTACATAACCGACCATTTTTATTGAAGATTTTGTTTGGTAAGACGGAGAATTATGACCAAACTCCAGACTAATCCACGCAAAATTTATACAAATAGTTTTTATTAATAATTCATACAGATGGTAAAAAAAATTAAATCGCAGTGAGATAGATAGAAAATACTACCAATTAATTATACTAGATATTTATATATACAATAACAGATAATTTAGTTTCTTTGGTGAATTGAGCCATGTTTCATAGATTATAAATCTCTATGTCTATACATTATATATGGTAACACAAACAATTTAATTTCCATAAATTAATATTTCCTCTGTTTTGTTATAGTTGATGTTTTAGATCTTATACACAAATTAAGAAAATATTAAAATTTTTGTTTTATCATAATTTCTAAAACAATTTAACCAATCACAAATCAATCTGTATAATTTAAACAGTCAAAAACACTAACAAATACATTTAATTTTGAATAGAAAACTAAAAATATCAACTAAAATGAAACAAATTTTTTTCTAAAACATTAACTAAAACTGAATACAAAAATTATTATTAATTTGTCCAACATAGTTATGTACCTCTAAGTAATATGGTTTTGAGTTTGAGTTATTTATGGAATCTTTAGTTTCTTATTTTTTTCTGTAAATCTTTTAAAAAAGATGTTAAGCTCTCTTAAGATATCTATAAAATCTCTAAAACCCCTATACATGTTTAAAACTTGATATTCCTAACAACTAAAAATATTATGTTTCCATCAAAAAATTATCTTTTATACTTTTAAAATGAAATAACATTATTAAAGAGGATTACACGAATGCAAATATACATATATGACATTAGTGAAGCATTTTAATAAAGTTACTAAAATAAATAAATAAAGAGAAGATGCAGAATAAATGATTCTTTACTGCTCCTGAATCTGACAGGTGAATGAAAGAAGATGCAGAAGCAAATAACTCTCTAATTTATAAACACTAAAAAATATAAAATCATAATTACCTTCCCACTAGTTTCCAAATCTGGAATTGGTAATAATTTTCCTATTCTTTTCACCATTCCTAAATTTATCCATAAGGTCTCAAGAGATAATATTACTTTATTAGTCTGGAATTGATTAATGTTTGATAAACAATCTTTGATGGAGTAATTTAGAAGAAAACACATGTGTTTAGACGTTTAGTAGTAGTACTTAGTAACATAGAAATCTGCGTATAATTGGATTTATTGTTTGACCATTTTCTGGTCAACATGTTTTAAATCTTACATTATTCGAGTACCTTTGATGTTGTCTTATTTTATATATTAAAATCTGCAACTCCTTTTAAATAATGGTTACATAAAAAAATAATTAAAGTATGTACTTTTCATGGCTTGTTCAAGTCATAGGAAAATTATAACTTGTTTTTTCCATCAATAATTATATTCATAATATAACTTTTAAACCCCCTAATAATATTAAATATGACCATAGCAAATTTTTAAAGTCGAATTTCAGAAACTGAAATTTAACCAATAGACGAAATATATTTCTCCTACTGTAATTTGTTAGTTTCTGTATGAAAACTTTCCAACAGACTTTTATTAAACTATGCATTTTGAGTAAAAAAATTATTGATGGAGTAAACTTAGAAATGTTTTAAGAATTTATCCAAAACATAGTTGAAATGTTTTAGAAAGTTATCCAAAACACAATTGTCTTCTTATCAGAATTATGAAATAATTTAGTCTATATAAAAAGATGACAATATTTAGCATAAGATATGAATTCATTATTGAGTACTTTAGTTTTTTAGTTTTTGAGTAAGTTTTCTAAACCTAATAAAAAGATTTTTTTCTTTATGAATCTTTGAATCACTAAACACATTTCTTAAACACTTCACTTATCTCAAAATTAAAACTAAATTCTCTGAAATCTATTGAAAAACATATTTTTCAATAAAAATATATATGGATCACCAGCAACAATTGAAATCACAATAACAAAATTTAAACTCTAAAACTTTGGAGTATTAAGTTTCTACACTAATCTTGTGGGATTTCTGAATATTAAAGATCTTTTTCCTTTCAGAAAATTTTCAAATTCTTTGTAAGTTAAATTTTAAAATAATATGGTAGTTAATTTTTATAAACTATCAACCGAGATTGGTTTTCACAAATATATATATATATATAATATTATCTTTCAACTATTAATTAGATCATAAACATTTGGGTCAGCTATTTTTTATCATAGGGCTCACACACATATTTATATATAAGGTTTGGTTGATAATTTGTTTTTTCAACAAGTAACCATTGGATCGACAAATCTGATCTTACGATTCATAATCTAAATTTTCCAAATGGAGTAGGGTAGATTCAAAATTACTATATCATGCCTATATAAATCAGGGGCAAACCAACAAGACCACCTGTTTTTTGACAATTTGATTGATAATTCTATTTGAATAAAATAGTTAATAAAAATGAATAGTTGAACAGAAAATACTTGGAAATATATGGATCTAGCAGCTGACAAACATCTATAAATAAATGTTTGAAATCATCGGTTCAACTCTCATAAATAATTTCAAACCGTTTTAATTACTGATTTTAAATAAAATTGTGATTAGTGAGATAATTGAAAGAAAGATGAGCGATTGAATAATAGATCATTTGGAAACAGACAAAACTAAAGCAATGTCATGCTAAATTTATTGGAGGCCTAGAGTAAATTGTATTATATAATAATTAGTATTATAATTTTTTTGAATTATATATGTTTCTATACTACAAAATTTTCCAAAATATTAAAAACCATGAAATATAATTATCTAATATACCAATACTTATAAAATAATATAAATAAAATTAACTTAACTAACTAAATTAAATAATTTGTTTAAAATATGTTGCCTCTAAATTTAGAAAAATATTAGTGACCTAGGACAAATGTCCATTGCAATACCCTATAGTTACGGTACTAAACTAGAGATTGACAAAACACTTATAAATAAATCTGTTTGAAATCATCGGTTAGATTTCCATAAATAACTTTAAACTCCTATTTTAACCGCTGACTTCAAAAAATCTGTTTTAATCAGTAATTTCAAACAGAATTGTGATTGTTTATAAGTGGTTGCTAATTTAACATGATGTTTGTTTTTTTTTTTTTGGGTAATTTAGGAGTTCTAAACTTTATGGGAGGGGACTGGACTATTTTTTTGGGGTGCTAATGTCCATGAATAGATTCTCACCGCCAGTTCTACAAAATGGATAGTAAGCATGTACCCATATTCGTGTAAAAACCAAAACTCACCGGATAAACTCGACAGACATATAAAAGGATAAGCTCAACATACTTTAATTTTTCATCTAGACTAGCGTCTGTGTGTATCTGGAATAGTGTTCGTTAACTTTCGGGTGACCAAATTAATTATGAAGTAGTTTCGAGTGTTGGAAAAATCGAATCCACGACATGGAAGACGCCCGGACCTGGTTACCACCCGACCACAATCATTCGGTCAACGTGGCGTTTGTTGCTACCAAAGAAAACTTAAATGTGTTAATTGCATCGATATTGAGATTATTGAAATGAATCGTGGAACTCTTTCCATATTACTTGTGACTAGCTGGTTTTTTTTTTTTTTTTTGGCACTAGACTATACCATAAAGAACAAAAGCAAAAATTACAAAATGTGTCACGATAAGATGGAAGAAGAAGACAAGAGAAGCTATGAAAGCAAAATGTGAATGAGGTCATCTGACACATTAATGAAACCCATAAATTTACGTACCTTTAAAGAAAACGAGATTCGTTTCTAATTGGGCAAAAATATTAGATCCCAATTTTTTCTCATTTTTTGGACCACTCTGTACATATTTTATCAGTGATGTTTGATTTGATTTGTAATCAAACGTCAACATCTTTATGATTAAGCTTTGCATGAACACGTAGAACAAAAACATGAAATTGAAGAAGCCTCCTCGTGTGAGGCTAGCCCTAAATCAAATCAATGTAAGTTTAAAACGTATGCGTATATATATTCCCTAAACATCAATCTCATATTTTGGTTTTTCAATGATTGAATCAACAAATTTTGATTTATATTCTAAAACATATTTTTCTAAAATCTTTGTTAATTTATCTTTTCTAATGAGAAACGGTCAAACTCTTTGGGATTATTTACTACTAGATTGAAAATAATTCAAATTTATCAATCTCATACTTTAAAGCATGAGATTATACATTTTAACTCAAAACTAGGATTATGTTTTTTAAAGCGGGATATGTTTGTTTTGATTTTTAAAAAAATTCTGTTCATTTAGATTGTTAGATCTTTGATATTTTAAAATATTTTTTTTGAGGCTTGAAACTCGAACTGAATCTCAAATCAAAGAACTAAATCCAGATTAAAAGAATCGAACCCGACAAAATGCCAAAATGGGTCCTAAAAACGTGTACCCGAAAAGACGAATCCAAACTTGAACAAAAACCAAATTAAGAATCAAATAATAGCTAATTAGTGTTTTTCTATTAATTTTAATTTAACTTTTAATTTTTAAATAAAAATACATGAAACCCCAACTCAATCTATACCGGAACAAACTTTATGCAAAAAATAAAAATATTTGAATAAATATAAAATCTAAATAATCAAAATATCGGATTAGATGAACCGAACTTGACAAAATATCATAATGTGTCCTAAATCTATTTACCAGAAAAATCGAATCCTAACACGAATCAGAACCGATCTTAATCCTATTTTTAAGAACGGTTATGGATATTAAGTTAATTTTATTCTATAGTTATAACATGGCAAAAATAAAAGTATTTATGTTTATATATTAATTGTTCAATATATCTTATACAATTGTTCAAGATCTTTTGATGTTTTATAATTTGAGATATTATTTTCTTATATATACTAGATGATGTCCTGTGCTATGCAAGGGTTAAATAATATTTGTTTATTTGATTATTTATTTATGGTTTGATTTGTATGTGTAAATTTATTAATTACTTAATTAGATATATATTTGATATTAAAAATAAATTTGTAGTGATCACTAATATCTGTTTACTTAAGTTTTGATGTATTACAATTTTACATATAAAATTTCTTGACTTGTGTTATTTACATTTTGATTTATGTTCATTTATGTTTTAGGTTCGTTTATAATTTAATTTTTACACCTGTATTTATTTAGGGTTTTGACCCCGTATTTTTTAGGTTTTAAGATCTATTTAATTTTGCTATGGTATACATTATCGATAGAACACATATTTTTATTTATTAATATGATAAGCAATTTATCAAGTATATACTAATATATATATATATATAGTTTTAAACACATATTCATTTAAATTTTTAGATTCATGCATATTATTATATCAATTTGACACATATTTTTATTTATTAATATTTTAATCAATTCAGCAAGTATATACTAATATAAATGTATGTATAATCATATTATTAATATTTATTTGTAGATTAACAAAAGTGATATTTAATATAACTAATATAATTTTTAGTTTTTGAAAATTTGAAAGTTGAAATATACGATGAATAAAAAGAAAAATTTAGAGAAAAAAAAGAGTACCAAAAAACTGTGGTGTTATTAAATTTGTCCCAAGATATTTTTTATATAGATTTCGACTAAAAATTTTAATCTATTAGAATTAGGAATATTATTTGTTTGCTTTTCCCTAAATATAAGGTATTTGGATTTGAATTGGAAATATTTCAATAAAATACATTTTTGTTGTTTTCTATTGTGTTGAACAATAATATTTAAATTAAGGTTCTTATGAAAATACAAACAAACTTATTTGTTAAAACAAACAAACTCATCTTAAAGTTCTTATCAAAATTCAAACAAAAGATTTATTTTTAAACTAACAAAAATCAAATCTTAATTCGTTAAAGATTTATTCTTAAAACCATTGAAAATCAAAATTTATTTGGTTAGAGATTTCATTTTAAACCAACAAAAATAAAATTTTAATTAGTTAAGGTTTCCTTTTTTAATAAACAAAATTCAAATCTTAACTGGTATGGAATTCTTTTTCAAATTAACAAAAATCAAATCTTAATTGGTTGAAGTTTCCTTTTTAATTGTATGTTTTTATTGAAATCCATTATAAACAAATAATTTGTTTTTTAAAATAATCTTATATAAAGAAAAATATAAATTAATTAGTTTAAATCTAATTATTGAATTAAATATAAAGTATTTTATTAATTATTGAATTAATGTTATTATTCTAATTTAACAAACAAAATCTGTTTAATTAAAGATCTTATCATTATCTTAACTAACTTATTTGTTAAAATAACTATAACTAACAGAATCAAATTAAGGTTCAAAAATACAACCAATCAAATAAATATTTTAAAAAGTAACCAAATCATAAACAAAATCTCTATTAACGAAGTTTAAAAAAATTATTGCTACAAAGAGATAAAGATAAGACCAAATCATGTGACAAATTATCTAAACAAATGTTACTCAGACAAATTAATTAGTTAAAATAAAGAAAAATTTTGAGACATCCTTTTTTTGGTGTACCCCTTTTCAAAAATGTCCCTTGTCATTTATCTTTTCGAAAATGCACCTCATTAATACAAAAATGACAAAAATACCCCAAAAGAATTGTTATCAATTCTTCCCGCCAAAAAAAATTTCTCACCAAAAAAAAAGTTTCCGCCAAATTTTTTTTTATTGAATTTCAAAAGAAAAATTTACAGAAAAAAAAAATTTCCCGCCAAATTTTTTTATAAGTGCGGTTATAAATCTTTACAAAAATTTTATGAACACCTTATAAATTTTTATAAATATCTTATAAATTTTTATAAACACCTTATAAATTTTATAAGCTCTCCTATAAAACCTTACAAATTTTAATAAACACATTATAAATTTTGAATACACCTTATAAATTTTATCAGGTATCTTATAAAAACCTTATAAATTATATAAACTCTATTAAAAAGCCTTATAAATTTTACAAGGTCTCTTATAAAGCCTTATAAATTTTTATAAACTTTCTTATAAATTTTTCTAAATACCTTATAAATTTTTATAAGCACCTTATAATTTTTTTATAAAAATCTTATAAATTTTATAAGCTATCTTATAAAGCCTTATAAATTTTATAAGCTATCTTATAAAGCCTTTTAAATTATATAAGCTCTATAATAAAGCCTTATTAATTTTATAAGGTCTCTTATAAAACCTTATAAATTTTATAAGCTCTCTTATAAAACTTTATAAATTTTATAAGCTCTCTTATAAATTTTTTTTATAAACTCCCTTATAATTTTTTTTTGCGGGAAAATATTTTCGTAAAGCGGAAAAAAATTTGGCTAGAAATTGTTTTTTTTGGCGGAGAAAAAAAATTTTTGGCGGAATATTTTTTGTTTGGCGGGAAATTTTTTCGGCGGAAAAAAGTTTGTAAAAATATAAAATAATACTCCCTCCGTTTCGCAAAGAGTGTCATTTTAAGAGAAAAAAGGTGTTTCACAAAGAGTGTCATTCTACAATTTCAATGTACCTTTTAACAAAAAATTCCAACTTTAACCTCCAATCAATTTTTTTTAACATGGAATCTAACTAATCATTACCTTTAATCCATAGGGGCATAAATGACTTTGTATTTTGTTTCTTAATTTGTGTGAAAAAACCTAGAATGACACTCTTTAAGAAACAGAGGGAGTAATAATAATATAAGGGTATTTTGGTAATTTTTTATAATAAGAGGCATTTTTTGAAAATATCCAAAAAATGAGGGCAGTGATGAAAATGTTCTCCTTTGAGGGGCATTTTTGCAATTCTCCCTAAAATAAATCGATAAATCAAAAAAATGTACAATTTAAAATCTCTGTTATTTTATCACGAAAAATCTTATTGTTATGATTTTATTATGATAGAGATATAAATTCAAAATCTTTTTTATTAAAATTAAAACAAATCGTTAATATTATGTAGATAAAGATAGCATTAAGAATTAGTTAAAGAATATTATCAAATATTATCAAGAGATAACTTTTTAAATTTATTATAAAATATATGAATCTGTTAAAAATATTTCAATACAATATTTTTTGTTGTTTTATATTGCGTTGACCAATAATATTTAAATTAAGTTTCTTATTAAAATCCAAAAAATTTATTTGTTTGAACAAAAAAAATCATATTAAGGTTCTTATAAAATTTCAACAAAAGATTTATTTAAAAAAAACCCAATGAAAATCAAATTTTAACTGGTTAAAGATTTTTTTTAACCAACAAAAGTCAAATTTTAATTGATCTTTCTAAACCAACAAAAATCAAATCTTAATTTGTTAAAATTTTATTTTTAACAAAAAAATTCAAATCTTAATTGGTTAGAGATTTTATTAAACTCACAAAAAATCAAATTTTAAATGGTTAAATAGATGTTGTGATAATTGTAATATTCAAATCTTAATTTCGAATCGTTTGAGAATTGTGATAATTGTCTTAGGTGGGTTGCTATGCTTTTATTATATAAGAGATAGGTGAGATAATCTCTTATAATTAATTAATTAATAATATTTAATCTAGATAATAATAATTAATTAATTAGTTATAAAATCTTATCAGAATATAATTGTGTGATAAATATTATGTGATAATATTTTCTAGTAACAATACTAGCTAATCTAAAACAGACAATATAACATGGTATTCAAATTAATGCTATGCTTTTATTATATAAGAGGTATTTTAGATGATGGTTCTTCTACCTGCTATTGAACCCAAAAGAAGATCACGAGAGAGTGTATCCATTTGAAACCGACTAATTAACTTGTATGAGACAAAAAATTAAATCTCGTTTCCTTGTTTTTTCAGCTATCAATTCGCACCGACAGTATTACGAATACAAGATACAGGTCTATATCTAAATTAGCAAAACAGTGTTTTATAATCAATATATATATATATATATGTATATAAGTTTGGTTTATACTAATATGTTATTGCTATCTCCCATACTATTCATTGTTACTTTTATGTTGGCCACTATAAAATGATGTTAGGAAATTCAATGCCCGAATTAGATAGACAAATATTCATACCAATGAGATTATATTTCACAACAGACTAGAATTATTACATTGTTCTCTGAATCTTGTGGGAATATACACTTAAAATCAATGTTCTTAATATATCGAAGTAAATTTTTAGAGTAATCGGAGGAAATCAATATTTCGTCACTTAGTATAATCAATCATTATGCATAACTTCAATTTTATAATAAAAAAGAAAAATAATATTTTCATGTTTTTTTTTCTTTTTGTCTATATCAGATTATAACTGATCGGCCCAATAGCCAAATCTTACCTAATGTAGGCAAAATAATTCGATCCTTATACAAATACGATTGCTTTTAGTGGACTTATGCAATGTTGTCATGTCTTAACTACTTGATATCTTTTCTCTTAACATATACATATACACACTCTTTTAGTTTTGTTCCTATGCTACAAAACTCCAAAACAAATTTTTGTATACTGACATGAATTCGACATCTCATGTATACTGATTTTCTTATAGATAAAGTGGGGATTTTCTCATTTTATAAACAAACAAAAAATTATATTATAGATTAAAGTTAAATCTACAATTATAGAACATACATAAACCGTAGAACAAAGTGGACGCAGAGTATTCTTCTTAATTTGATCAATTTTTCCTTTCCTTACTGTTTCTTCTTTGTAGTAAGCTATATTTTAAAATGTCGACTCAATCCTTAAAATCACAATTTGCATTGCCTATGTTCATTGGGTCGTATCGGTAACACAAAATTATACTAATCTTTTAGCAGAATAATGAAACTTTAAAAAATACCAAAATAGATCAACAATGTTAGAAGTAGTGGTAACAAAGAGCCCTAAAAATTTAGGGCCTTGGAGATTGCATTGAATTTACAGGTTATAAATATTATGTCGATAGATTTTGAAAAGACTCTGAATTATTTTCGGGTCTTAGTTAGTACTGCTTCACGAATGCTCTAAGTAGGACTAGTATGGGAGCGTAGTGTATCCGTCAAAGTCTGTCTCCTCTTCATTCAGATATCAAAATTCTGTAGATGATATCTCTCTTTTTTCCCTCCACTTTTCCAAAATAGTTATTGCGGTGGATTGTCTTTCATTGAAGATGGTATAGTTGATCATGGTGGCGGGTCAGCTTCTACACTGTATTTGGAGGACTTTGATCGGCTCCGGAGTCCCTTCAAAAAAATTTTTGTCGTCTTTTATCTCAAAATTGTTGAATTACAAAGCTGATTTTTTGGTCTATAGTGTTAAAAGGGTGTTCAATAAATCATATAACTTAACATTAACTCATTTACTTTAATTTAATGAGTTAAGTTGAAAAACTATTTTTTTATCAATTATAAGGACAAAATTCAATTTACAACCCAACTTTCGGAAGTCCTAATAGTGATAATATAGTTTTATAGAGTCCAATTATGGTATAAAAAATATATTATAGAAATAGATATTTAACTATTAACCAAATACACTTCCCTATTATATTAATTTTCATATCACTTTCATAATTGGCTACAAGTAAGTCGTGTACATTGTTGAGTAAATAAAACAGTAACAAAATTGATGACATAGTTACTCAGTGAATTGGTGAGCGGTGACGATAAAACAGTAACAAAATTGATGAAATAGTGAATAAATATGACCAAATATATTACCCAATTATTAAGACAAACTTTATAACTATCTAGAGGCATGCATGAATCGTATAACAAAGTGGACGCAGAGAATTCGTTTTAATTTGTTCAACTTTTAACAATATTACTAGATGATGTCCCGTGCTATGTACAGATAGATAATATTTGTTTATTTTATTTATTTATTTATGGTTTGATTTGTATGTGTAAATTTATTAATTACTTAATTATATATATATATATATTATTTATAGTGATCACCGGTGTTTGTTGTACATAAAATATATTTTTTATTTCTTTTTACTTAAGTTTTTATGCATTACAATTTTATATATAAATTTTTTTGACTCGTGTCATTTACGTTT
>OVBA01008140.1:0-13093 GCA_900406435.1 Lepidium aucheri
CCTAACATACGACAAGGAGTTATATGCATTGGTTCGAGCCTTAGAAGTTTGATAACACTATCTACCAGCCAAAGAGTTTGTGGTTCACACCGATCATGAGACTTTGAAGCATTTGAGGGNAAGAGGCATGCAAGGTGGTTAGAATTCGTGGAGACATTTCCCTACGTGATCAAGTATAAGAAGGGAAAGGAGAATGTAGTAGTGGATGCTCTTTCTAGACGGCAGAACCTCATCACCATCATGGACGCCAAGGTCTTAGGATTTGAGTTCATCAAGAACAACTACAATGAGGATTCAGACTTTGGAGACATTTATCAAGCTTGCAACAAAGGAGCTTTTGGGTCATATTACATCCATGAAGGATACTTGTTTCGGGAAAAGAGGTTGTGCATACCGCAA
Source organism: Lepidium aucheri (assembly GCA_900406435.1). NCBI lineage: Eukaryota > Viridiplantae > Streptophyta > Magnoliopsida > Brassicales > Brassicaceae > Lepidium > Lepidium aucheri. The sequence continues at coordinate 400 of OVBA01008140.1, forward strand.
GGATCAATGGGGGACTTGATACTTAGAGAGCGCATGGCGGAGGACTTATAGGACACTTTGGTGTTGATAAGACTCTGGCCATGGTGACTGAGCATTTCTTTTAGCTGCATCTAAGGAGAGATGTGGAACGGTGCATCAAATGTGCAACATGTTTCAAGGCCAAAGTTAAGTCACATCCTTATGGTCTTTACCTTCCTTTACCTATACCTAATGCTCCTTGGGAGGATATTTCTATGGACTTTGTTTTAGGTTTGCCGAAGATCAAGCACAAAGATTCAATCTTTGTTGTAGTGGACCGTTTCTCAAAGATGGCTTACTTCATACCTTGTGACAAGACAAATGATGCATCACAAATTGCCAGTATTTTCTTCAAAGCAGTGGTGCGTCTACATGGAGTTCCAAGGACCATTGTTTCCGATAGAGATGCCAAATTTATGAGCCACTTTTGGAGGACTTTGTGGTGCAAGATAGGCACTAAATTGCTCTTTTCAACCACTTGTAATCCTCAGAACGATGGCCAAACTGAAGTGGTAAACCGTACTCTAGGTGCCTTACTTAGAGCTACGGTCGGTAAAAACTTAAACAATTAGCTTTCATGTTTACCTATGGTTGAGTTCCCTTATAACCGAGCTAATCATTCTTCTTCTACGTTTACACCTTTTGAAGTAGTGTATGGATTCAATCCTTTGACACCTATGGACTTTACACCACATCATCCACGCCATTACCTTGAGAAAGATGCAAGTGCGAAGGCCGAACTGGTCCACAAGCTACACCTCAAGGTCAAGAAGAACTTGGAGAAGAAAGCTGAAAGCAATCAAACAAAGAGAGGATAAGAGACGCAAGGTTGTGACATTGAAACCAGGAGATTCGGTTTTGGTCCACATGCGTCCGGAGAGGTTCCCGAACAAGCACAAGTCCAAGCTCTCGCCACACGGTGATGGATCATTCCGAGTGCTAGAATGGATCAATGACAATGCCTATCGTTTGGAACTACCAGGTGAGTTCAATATTTCTTCAAGTTTTAATGTTGCTGATCTCTCTCCTTTCCATGTAGACGAAGATGATGCACCCATGATGGAGCATCTTCAAGATGGAGGAATGATGAGGGCATCAAGCCAATGGAACCAAGAAGACTCATGACCAGAGCTAGAGCACGCATGCTTAGGGAGCAACTAGCAGAAATTGTGGCTGAAGTGCTAAGCAAAGAAGAGGATGCTTCTTCACCGGACCGCACCAAAATTGACAAGAGCCATGTTGAAGTGTTTTCAAAATGTGCGAAGAAGACAAATGACTCAGACCAAGACCAAGCATCACGCCAAGAAGAGAACCAAGATATTTAAGACATTCAAGAAGCTGATCAAGACGGCCAAGAACCGTCAAGACTTGAGCTGGAAGCAACCAACAAGGATTGGCCTTTCATTCGGTCCAACAAGGTATGTTTTGTGTTTAATATAAATGTCTTTGCAGGTCCACCAAGCACAATGGCTCCAGCTTCTTAGAGTTCATAGGCCTTTTAATTTCGTTTAATAAGTGGTCAAGGCTTCAGCTTGTGAAGCAAGGCCAAACCAAACTCTAAGTTAGTTGTTGTGCATTTTGTTTCTTGTTTGCTTGATAATGGGCTGCGACCCATCTTTGTTTTGTTTCTTTTGCTTTGAGTCGGCCCTAGCGCTAGCTGATAGAACCATTATATAAGGTCCCCTTGCAGCCGTGTAACTTTTTGAACTTGATTATCAATAAAGACCGAACTTTTTCTACATGGAAAAAAACCTAGCCGTTGGAAGCTTAGCCGCTTTGTCTTAACGTGCAAATCACACCAAGTGATCTCGAGAGGAATCACCTTGATCAGAAGTGTGTCCGAGTGTATCAAGAAGCCACCATTCTTCTTGTGGATCACTCTTCAATCCACCAACTTCTGCATCACATCCACTTCTTAGCAAATGAAGTACTTCGGTTTCCCTTTGATTGAGATTCATTCCCAACAACCTTAGAGAAGCACCTTGAGGCGTGTATCAAAAATGATAAACATTATTTATTGATTTTGTATGAATATGTAAATTCTAAAGATTAAAAAACAAAAATTAAAATTTCAAATTTTCTAAAAATTTTATTATTTATTTTTTTCAACATTGAAACATAAAAATATTTTTCTTTATTTTGTGTATTTTTTAAAGAAAGATACTATTAAATAATGATAAACTTGTGTGAAGAATCTTTAAGGAAATACGTAGGTAATATATAGATACTATTAAATAATAATAAGCTTGTGTTAATTTTTAAGCATAAATGTAGGTTTCATATGCTTAAATATAGGTATTTTGATAAATTATAGTTAAATATAGCATAAATATATTTTGATTATATTATTAAAATTAATTGTGTTAGGCTATCTTCATAATAAAAAATGCTAAAGAGACATTATAGAATTTTATATAACATTTTGTAAATAAAATGTTAGTTTTTGTCTTTTTCTTTCACTTAATCTAAAGACATTCCCAATTTAACCCAATAAAAATATAGTAGCTATATGTAAAACAGAAAAGTTATTCAAAATAATTCATTCATTATACCTATTAACAAAATGTAATCAAAATAAATACACAAATAAGTTACCAATCAAGAGACTTTTATCTAGCTTTCTAGACAAAATATATGTAAAAGACTCAAATATTTCTCATGGACTTATGTTGGAAAATTGTCGAATAAAAAATAGGTGTTCTACTTGGCTTGCTCTTGATTTAGGTAGGTCCTAGTTGGTAAATTTAAATCCTATCCTATTCCAGTTATAGAATTTTGGATATTGATTGGGTATCCAATGGTTGTATGTTAACAAAATGAAATCGTCACAAGGTTTCACCATAATTGTATGATAAAAACTATTTTTAATTTAAGTAGATTTTTCTCTAATCACTGTTATACACTACGAAACCAAATATGTTTATAAGTCTTGATTCAGCTAATATTAATTAATTTTGAATTTTTTACGAAAACTTATTAAAGGAATGCATGTGTTCTTATCTACTAAAAGTATATACAAAATTTAAAAAATAATTAAAAATTAAATGACATATGTATTGGTTGAATACATTCATGAATACTTTTTTCATCCATTGAAGAAACATTATTTTTTTGTTATTAGTTTTATCTCTATGAAATAATTTTTCTTACAATAATATGCTTCTACATCATTAGTTTCATTTATTTTAATAAATCTAAAATTTGTAAATCAAAATTTTAAATATATATTATTTTATTATTCTACACAGAAATTTATACAAACCTCCTTGTTGACTAAAACTATTTCAATAGATTTAAATAATCTCCACAGTCTCATAATTTCCACCCTGATTTTGTAGCAATCTAATATTTGATTGATTTCTCTAAAAAAAAAAATTGAGTACGTAGTTCTTCATGGTTGATACGGCAAAAGAAAAAATAAATAAGTAAAGAAATCTTTGAACAAAGAAGAATTGCAAATTTAAGAAATATTTGTAGTGAATGAAAGTTTATGATTGATTGAAAATTAATTGGGTTTGTTTTATATAGAAAAGCATGTAATATTCAAATAAGAATAGAAATAATTCAGATTATGATAAGCATAAAAAATATGTAATTATCTTATAAAAATTAAATTCAAATAGAAAGTTAACTTAAAAATAAATTAAGTTTAAATAAGTATTAAATAATATTTTATCATAAAATTGTCTTCAACATCTTTTGTCAAATATGTCACAACATCTCAAACTTCCCAATTAAGTACATTTATACCTTTCTTTCTCTTCTTTCTCTCTTTCAGTCCCTCTCACTTCCCCTTCTCTTAATTTCTCTCACATCTTCTTCTTGTTCTCTCTATTTCTCAAATTAGCAATCAAGTTCATCATCTTCTTTACATGAATTCATCAGTTTATAACCTTTATTAATTTTCTGACTAAGAAATTAACCAAGAGAGACATAGATGAAGACCCACAACCAATTATTTCCTTTCTTAATTTTATGCTTCTGATTTCCTGGGTTGGGTCAATTTTTTGGCAGTTTTGGTGGGTTTTTTGTTGTTTTGTTGTTTCAAGTGTGGTAATGCCTGCTTCTACAATTTACTAACAAAAGGTTTCAACCAGTGTAGATCTCACCACTAACGTTGAGTTCGGTGCTCGGATGGTCACCATCGAGAGATAATGGAATCTAGGGAATTGTTCGTTTGGCAAACATCTATGTCTGCATGTATATGTCCATGTCAACACATGTATGTCCATGTCAATATGTTTATGTTCTTGTCCATCATGTATTTTGGTATATGTCCATGTCTATGTTTATATCTTCATGTTCATAGCTATGTAATATTCAAAGCTATAAATGTTTTCATGTGTATGTTTATGTCGCCATGTGTATGTCCATGTCTACATGTCAGTGTTTATGTCTTCATGTTTATGTCCATGTCCATAAACATACATATGCTAATAACATAGCTAGCAAGGATAAATCGTCAAAGTCCATGTTACAAATACACACTAATTGGCATATCCCGGAGAAAAAAAAATTGATGGCATTTCTCACAATATGAAAAATACACTGTGACATTTTCGACAATATTTTATAATAATAAAAAATTAAATAAGTTTTTAATATGTGTACAAAATCTTGAAAAATAACTTTAAATAGAGAAAAATATTTCAATATATTTCCTATTTATAGAACTAACTTATATACAGTAAAACTACTATAAATTAATAATATTGGGACTTTGAAAAAATATTAATTTAAAGAGATATTAATTAAGCCATAAATTAGTATTATTAATAATATTAATTATTAATTAATAGTATTTAAAATTGTTAAAATTATTTTAAAATAGAGAGTATATTTATATTAGTTTTTTGGAAATTATAATTCTATTATTATGATTAATGACCTCAACTTATTTATTTTAGTAGCCTATACTTTTACAATGAAACGGATACATATCAAAATATGATAAAAGTAAAGAAAATTTGGCTATTTTTAATGAGATGTTATACTACAAAATCATAGTTTAAAAATAGAACGCAACATCTATTTTTTAGAGTTAAGCTCTAAGAAAAAATTTAGTTTTTTTAATCCTACTTATATATATATATGAGGAATTACTAAAAATGCCCCTTTTTCAAAAACATACCAGTGATGACCATTTATCTCTCCCAATTTTCAAAGGAAATGGTAGGTTTTGAAAAAGTTACATGCCAATAAGGGTATTTTTGAAAACCCCCTATATATGTGTGTGTGTGTGTAAATTTAGATGATTATTAATTTATGATATTATGAGGATTATATATTTACATAGGAATAATAAAATAATTATTATCTTATTGATTTATTAAATTTGATCAAATTTTACATTACTCTGACTCCGAACCAGAGAAATTTTATTATTTTTTAGAGGTTATTAATTGTGCGAGTATTAATTTATGGAGGCTATACTGTAGGTAATATTTTTATTAGAAAATTTACTCATAGTTTTCCAGTGCACAAACTCGATCAGGACTCGTCTGACTCTTTTAAATTCACGACTTCAAATTAGTTTTATATAAATTTATATCACACTGTTTCTATTTAAGAAATTTCTCCCAAATCTCATTCTAGATTCATGTTAATTTAACAAACAAATAAATATTTTTTTATTGGAGAAGAAAAACTAAACTTAATCCATTGCTTAATGAAAATGTTATGGATCAAATCTTTTAATAATTTTCTCCTCCCTTAATTATTTCTTCCTTTCACAATTCCTTTGATGTACAAGGAATTGATTGTCTTCTCTTTATATGTCTCGCTCTTAATTCTTTAGTAACCGTACGTCTCGTAAGTTTTGTTACGGAGAACTTATCATTAATAGAATATACATTTTAGTAATCGTAAGTCTCGTAAGTTTTGTTATTGGAGAACTTATCAGTAATAAAAGATGCACACCTTCTCACATATAATATTATATACGTATATATGGCTATATAGTATAATTATTAATTACCATACACATGTACATATTATATATTATGTATACTTAAAACTTATACAATATAATTGATTAGGCAAAGAAGAAGAGTTATCAATACACCCAATTTTAATGCTGTTAATCAAAACTAATCCATTACAATATCGTCTTTTATATCAGAATCATAATTGTAATTTGAACTTGAACTTTATTATTAAACCGAAAAACATACTGGCCACACATAACAGAAATATTCTTACATTTTCCTACTTGGTTGTTGTGTTGATTGAATGGTTTAATATCTATAATGTGCACTTTATATCAAATTCAATAATACTTTAATTATCGTAATAAAATAAGACCTGATCGAATCATGGCGGTTGCCCATTATTAAACGATAAGTTCTCTCCCATACATCACAAACCAATATTAATTTTACTAATTTTATTTAATACTAAGAAATACTTTAATTCTCAAGTATCCTTGTTATATTCAAACCAAAATAGATACATATATTATAATCATAAAGCGTTCAATACATAACATAAAATATGGGTATTATTAGCATCAGAAAAAGCTAAGAAACATAACTATAGCGTTGTAGAAAAGGCTGGTACATCGCCCGTAATAATTACGATAGCGCTTTTATGCTCTGGTATTATATAGTTGATTATTAATAACATTTTATGTTTTGCAATAGGAAAATATACAATAGCAATTAATATCCGTTATTAAATGTCTTATGATTGCATGCGTAAATTTTTACGATAGAAATAAATGTTTGTTATGACTTATGTATCTATGTTTTGGATTGTAATAGCATTTCGTGTTTTATACTGAATTTGTATTATTCAAATCTAATATTTATTAATTCAAATCCGATTTACAAAATGAAATTATAAGTTAATTTTTTTGTAACTTTTTTTGAATTATTCATTATTATTAATTATTCATATTTATATAATTAATTAGAAAAATCTGCATTTTTAGTTACAATAGTTATATAAGATTTGGTTTTGATATGCGTTTTTATATCAAAAGAAAGTCATTAACTAGTTTTGGTGTTTAATATTGGACATATTAGATGAACTTAATTACATTTTCATTCCAATATCTTCATCGCCATATACGGAAGCAATATTACAAAATGAAATAGATTACTATCAGAATTACCAAATTTAAAACAAGTCTGCAAACTTTATTTGAAAAAACACTATACGTCCTAGTTATTTGCTCCAACCTCATAGTCAAATTGTTTTCTTGTCATGAGAAAAATGTTAGCGGTTAGTTTTATGCAAGATTTTGTAAAACAGATAGAGAAAATTAAGATTTGTGAACTTAACCATTTATAACAAAGATTTCAAGTATTTTTTGTTTGTTCGTTGAAAGAGGGAGATCTCTGAGACCATCTCCAATAGTTGCCTTCATTTTTTCCTTTAAAAATGAAGTTCTCTATAAATGAAGAAGTGGTTTGCTCCAATGGTTTCCTTCATTTTTTTCTTCAAATGAATATTTTAATAATATGTTGATTTATCTTTTTTATACTAATTTCTAAAATATTCTTATACTTTTCAAATCTATATATTTGACCCATATATATTGATTTTAAATAAATGCTCCATAATAACATTAATAAGTTATAATGTTTCATTACATAACATAAAAATAGATAAAACAAATTATAGAAATATTTTCTAAACATTATTACTACTGTATTTCTCTCATAAATGATCAATTAGTGCATTTTGAAGTGAGAACGAGTTAGGGAGGAGACAGATATGAGAGAGAATGAGTACACGATGTAACTTGTGTAAAATAGATAGAGAGAAGATTAGAAAGTGAACTCTTTTCCAATCTTGTTATAGTAGAGATGAGAGAGAATGAGTACAACGTCCGAGGAAGGAGTGGAGATGAATAAGAAAAAATGAAGGAGGGTACAAAGAAGACAAGATTCACATAAGAAGAAATAAAGAAGGAGAAGAGATTCACGATTGGGAACGAGAAGAGTCGTGGGAGAACAAATGAAGTTTAGGGTTTTATGAATTAACTGGGATATCATCTCTAATTCATTCTAAAGATGGGTGTTATGCCATGACATGGATCTTAATGATTCCTTCTTAATTGTGTTTAATTTCATTCTCATTTTTTAATATTTCACTTTTTCCTTTATTATAAATAGAAATTTTGATTCAATTATTTGTTCAAAATCTATAAAAAAATTTTAAAAATAACAAACACTTAATTTCAGAACTACAAATATCTAAATTATAGTTACCGATTTTTCAAAATTATTTTGATAATTATAGCCATTTTAGATGAGATATGCACTATACATTCTATATGAATACAACACACTTTAAGAAACAAAGGTTTATACTTCAAAATTAAAAAACAATAAAACTATAATGTGAATATAAAGGTTTATAAAATTTATATAACAAATTGACACATACTAAAAATAGATAATATATATATATATAGGGTGTAAGTTTGATTTTACTATTCTATCTCTAAACCCTAAACCCTATACCCTAAACCTCACAATCTATACCCTAAACCTCATAACTATATTGACCCAACACACTTACTTTTAGTTATTTTGAATTTAAGTATTTTCGATTTAAAGTACTTACATAATATGTATTTACATATTATACTTTATGTATAATTACATAATATGTATTTTATACATATTTTTATATTATATTTATTAATATTTAATATTTATATTATTTGATATTAAATTATGATTCATTCGAAACTTAGAGTTTATTAACATGATTCATTTGAAACTTAGATTTTAATAACATGATACATTTCAAATTTTAATTAATAACATAATTCAACTGAAACTTAGAGTTTACACTGCTTATGTTACATTGAAATAAAACACGATTGATGATCTATCAAAATTAGGAGTTTAAAATACGCTACAATATGAGTCATTTCAAACTAATTAAACAAGAGTTTATCATTTGGCCAAGCAACGGTTATTTCTATTGTATTAGAAATATACTTGATTTCTGAATTTGGTTGCCACACAATTGCATTATCAATCTATGAAACCTCAATCTAGATCTTACTAGCATTTGGCCCTAATGGAACATGGTGGACAACATTTTCTCGATCAGTCGAAGATATTCTACTTTCTGCAACTTTGCGCCTAGAGTTATTGCAGTTTAACAGAATGCATATTTTTTTCCTCCTTGTATTGTGTTCACGCTGTAATTGCACTCTTCAACACAAAATCTACAATTTTACTATATCATATATCCTAAAATAAGCCAAAATAATTAGCTTTTTTCATAGCTACTTTTTGTGGAGACATATTCACTAGTTTTATCTTATCAACTAGCCATGCAATCTTTGTATTAATGGCATCTCCAATGATAAAATCATCAAAGCGCTTGGTCTCCACAAGTAAGATTTAGGTTTAATCACAATATTAACCCTTAGAATAGCAGCATTTGGCCCTAATAAAATATTGTTAACCAGCACTTTTGGGTCAGATGAACACAAAACACCCACACCAATAAGTTGACCCATATTCGAGTCTCATATTTGGCATCTTTCAAGTTGATCATCAGAACTATTATCCTAAACGATGGTACATATTACACTTGCATCAGATTTATTATTTTGTAACTGATAGAATATGTCAAACTACATTTAGTTCAACTTACCTTGGGTATGTATGCGTCTAAGGAGACTTGTTGACTTTCCAACCCATTGTCTAATAGAATTTTATCACTTGGCCATGCAATCTTGACTCCCACAGCTTATTTAAGTGGTATAACATCTGTTGTATGCCTCCAAACATATGCTTCTGTGACTAAAACAGACTTGATGAGTATAGCTACCACACTAGGATAAATAAGGATACGTCCAATCTTATAAGTAGGTTCATTAGGAAAAAATTCTCTTTCAGCAACAACAATATCTTTTGTCCCAAACCAATCCAATATCTGACACCTAACTCCTTCTTTGTTAATACCACTAACCTCATATTGTGAAGGATTATCACCACAATTTTTCTGAAAATAAAAAGGAACTTACATGTTCAAACATATAATACAAATACATTCTGATGTGATCATGGACAGTTGTAGTGATAAGAAGATACTCAAGGAGGATGTGCTCAAAGATATACAGGCTAGAGCCATAAAAAGATCATGGACTAGACACTTCAATCAAGCTATTAGAGGATTGCTTCAACGATTTGAAGAGCAAGAAGTGCTGAAACCAAATAATACCTTGAAGCTTGCGATGAGCATTCAAGAAGATTAACAAATGGGTGTGTAACTCATTTGCACTCTTTTTCCCTTAAGTGAGTTTTATCCCATTTTTCCTTAAGGTTTTTAATGAGGCAATTGGGTTACACAATCAAGAGGCCCATTTTTTGATAAAAGTCTCAGCCAAATAAAGGTCCTTTAATAAAATCGGTTGCAGAATGCAAAGGGATGCAACTAGTGAGTCAAATGACATTTAATGATGTTATAGTTTCCACACAACTTTATTACCTTGTCATTTTCGAATTGTTTTTGGAATATGTCAAGGACTGAACTCTCCCCTATATGTTTTTCGTGGCCTTAGTCTGAATAAACAACAACTTTTGAATTCTAAAAATCTCTCTCTCAAAATTGTTCACTCTCAACAAAATATCAAAGGTCTTCTGCAACCTTTGTGCGACCTAACGATCCACCTTTCTCGACTTCTTCTTCTTCTTTCTGATCAAGAGCAAGTCGCCTATCGCCTTCACTCTCCTTTGCAAGCGACGACCAAGGAGGATCTCATCAAGTGGTATCAGAGCAAACACTTCAAAGGGAGTATTCGAAACTCAATCACTTCTAACCTTTTTCATCTTCTTCGTTTATCCTTCATCTTCTGCATACTCTTTTCTCTTTATATATATATAGGAGTTTTATTTGTTTTCATGACCATAATCTGATTGTTTTGATCTTGATTATTCATATTCTAAGTTTATATAATAATCAGATTCATATTGCAAGTGCTAGAACAAAGTGACTTTTTGTCTTCCCATTGAATCATCTTGTGTGCAATTTTTTTGATCAAAGTCTTATTGTTCTTAACTTGACTTTTCCTATTCTAAGTCTATATCGTAATCAGCTTCATATCGCAAGTGCTAGAACAAAGTGACTTTTCGTCTTCCCATTGAGCTATCTTGTGTGCGATTTTTCTTGGACAATTTTACTGGTTTATTCTTTGTTTAATTTGCAGGAAGGATGTCGCAAGATGATGAGAACTCTTCGCAAAACGTCAACAACAAGTTGTGGTTCGAAGTAATGGAGAAAAAGCTAGAATGCAAAATCAATCGGCTTTGCATAAGTGGTTTGATGCTTGGAAACAAAAGAACCGACCTGCAACTTTTCTTTAAGCACACAAGTCTGCTCCGCACTCTACGCATGACAAGTCAAATGATGTAAAATCTGATCAAGACAAGCTAGGTTCTCGCCGAGACAGATTTGATAACGAACGAGGAAAAGAGAGTTTTGATGGAGACAAATTGGTTGGTAGATGTTGTGGACGTGGTGACTCTAGAAATAAGAACCAAGGTGAACAGCTTCAGTCAAAGAAACAGCAAGAAGACAATAAAGGGTGGTTGCAGGAAATGTTTGAAGCTATGGAAGCAACTCAAAAGGAGAGAAGAGTAACTCACCAAACAGCTGGTACTAAAAGAAGAAAAGAGGTATCAAAAGTGTTGAAACCTCAACAGCCAGAACAAGATGAATCTTTACCAAATCACAAGGAGTTCAAGGTGCAGAAAAATGTTGAGGATAACACTAAAAATGATGTGGAAGCTTCCGAGTCAATAACAGTTCACGATTCAAGAAAGGAGCTATCATCCGGAGTGGATATGTTGCACGGGATGTGTGTAAATCAAGATCAAGGAAATGATCCAAATGAGAAACTCTTCTACACAAAATGTGCGGTCAAAAATGGAATTTGCAGCCTCATTGTCGATCCAGATTTTGGTGTAAACATTGCAAGTTCAACAATGGTGGAAAAGCTCGGTTTGGAGACTAAGAAGCATCCAAATCCTTACAACCTTGAATGGTTAGAAAATAATGAAGAAATAGAAGTGACTAGACAAGTGAAGGTGTCTTTCTCCATTAGGAAGTTTGTGGATGAAGTTTGGTGTGACGTTTTACCTATAGAAGCTAGCCACATTGTTCTAGGAAAGCCATGGATCTATGATCGCAAAGCTATTCATCAAAGTCTCACTAACCAGTACTTATTACAGCTTGGTAACGTGAAGTTCTCACTTATTCCATTATTTCCAATGGAAGCTTATCCGAGTGAAGAAGTTATGAACAATACCATAGAGCAACTCGGCTTTCTCAAAACATCATTGGAAGCTAAGTGTTTTATTTCCTCCATTTAATCCGATGTTATGTTTAAAGAACTAACCCTTTTGGAACCGGAAAAACCGAGTAACATTCCTTTTTCAGGGAATGCACCAAGGGGCTTGCCATTGGTTTGTCAATTAGAACACCCATCTAGCTGGCAGCCAGGATATGCTCTCTTGACATCTTCGTGTGACTACTCAAGAAAGCACTGTAAGGAATTCGATTTGGTACAAACGAGTCCTTATTTATTTGTGTTTGTCTCTGCAAAAGATGAAAAACGTTTTGGTTTGGAAAGTGTAAAAGAATTTCGAGTGTGAAGCTCTGTTTTTGATAAAATGATTCCATCTTTTGAAGCACTAACACCTAA
>OVBA01008141.1:0-13086 GCA_900406435.1 Lepidium aucheri
CGTCTGTGGTGGATCCTCCACCGTGTTTGTCATCGGCTTGATTCAAACAAACTTGTAAGTTGTCTCCCAAGCTTTGAAACTAAGCTCTGATACCAATTCAAAAAAATATTGAGCTACTCTGTTTTGATTTTTGAGAGTTTGTGTATAAGAACTTCCCTTCTTATAGATTTAGAAAACCTTACACAAAAACTAAATCTCTCTCTCGTGATCCATTAGACAACTCCTAAGGATCTTTATATATAGGTTTAGGAGATGTCCAAACCTATATATAACATTTCTAAACCTATATGAAATAGCAAATTTCTTATTCTATCTTTAAACAAACTACCCTTTATTTAAAGACAATTTCCATTTCTCATATTGGAATTACCCAACAAAGTAAACACAGCAATATCCTCTTCTAACTGATAATTCATACGCTGATATGTACATGGTGTTGTACGTATTGCTTCCTAACATGAGCACTTACAATTCCTCAAGGTTCGAAATGTTATTTACTCCATATCAAAATAGTAGTCAGATTTTATGGATTTGGGCTTTAATCCTGCCTGCAAAGTCATTAAACTAATAAATTTAAATGCAGATTGTAACAAATCGACCTGATCTGTTAAGATTGTAAAATAAAAAAGAACACAAATAGAAGGAAAGAGCTTGACTCAGCATACCTTAGGGGAAACTTGTAAAACAGTAACTTTAGAAATAATACAATCTACTTGATTTTCATTCATTACAGTAGAATAGAAGAGACGCCTATTGTCATGATTAGTAGCCTGCTCTTTCATTACCTACACACATTAGAAAAGTGAACAATTAGTAGTTGCAGCGCAAGGAATTAAACATGCAAAAAACAGAAGATTTTGTACGCACAGTATCAGTTGCTCTGTAAAACCATTGAACTCGGAAGTAGCTTTCTCCATCTGTTGTCTTCAAGAACTTTACTATCTTGCCAATATGGTTCTCTTTTTCTTCACCCTGTTAAATTCAGGTACTATTTTGGAGATGGACGCTTACTGACTATATATTATTTTCGCACAAAGTATAGAATTAGGTACTAAACGGCTTGATTTATTCATTCCACAAATTACAATATTTATACAAGAGTGTACACAACGCCTTAGTCATGATGTCTGCAAGTTGCTGATTAGTACGAACATGATGTAAGGGGATAAGACCAGCACAAACTGCAACACGAACAACGTGACAACCAGACTCAATATGTTTAGTCCGTTCATGACAAACCGGATTACTAGCAATGTGAGTAGCAGCCTTACTATCACAGGAAAATTGAACTGGCGCAGCTTGTTCAATACCCAACTCTTTCATCAACTTCAGAAACCATTTATTCTCACGTAATACAGCTGTCATCGCCCTGTACTCAGCTTGAGCAGAGGAGTGAGAGACTATATCTTGTTTCTTAGTCTTCCACAAGACCGGCAAATCCCCTAACATGACAACATAGGCGCTCAAAGATCGTCTTGTCAAGGGACAAGAAGCCCAATCAGAATCAGAGTAAACCAAAAGAGATAAATCTGTATCTGCTTTGAGAAATATACTCGCACCTCGAATGCTCTTCAAATAATGTGCAACTCTAAGGGCAGCCTCCCAATGTGCTTCACATAGTTATTGCATAAACTGACACAACACATGAACCGAATAGCTCAAGTCTGGACGGGTACTCAAGAGATATATCAAACGACCAACCAATCTCCTATACTTTGTTGCATCACTGAGAAGTGGCCCATCACTTAAAGCCAACTTATGATTCTGTTCCAAAGGTATTGCTGCTGGCTTAGACCCCAAAAGTCTACTGTCCGTAATGATATACAATGCGTACTTGTGCTGAGACAAATAGATACCATCCATTCCACGACTAACCTCAATACCAAGGAAGTACTTCAACTTGCCTAGATCCTTCATCAAAAAAAATTTGGTGAGATAATCTTTGAACCGTTGCACTAGATATTCTCATTACCACAAATCAACAAATCATCAACATACACCAAAACTCGAATTTCTTTGCCTTGTTTCATGTAGGAAAAAATGAGTAGTCATCATAAGATTGAGTAAATCCAAACTTAAGCAAAGCTCAGACAACTTTTTGAACCAACAACATGGTACTTGCTTAAGTCCATATAAAGATTTGCAAAGACGACAAATCTTATTGGGATGAAATTGGCGAAAACCTAAAGGAAGTTTCCATATACACATCTTCTTCCAAATCACCATGAAGAAATGCATTATTAACATCCATTTGATACACTTTCCAGCCACGAGCTCCCACAAGTTTTGACAAGGAACGAACAATTGTCATTTTGACAACGGGTGCAAATGTTTCAGAAACGTCTTCTCCCTCAATCTGATTATTGCCAATAACCACAAGGCGTGCCTTGTATTGCTCAACTGTACCATCAACATTATACTTTGTTTTATAAACCCACTAAGAACCCAGTGCCACATGACCATCAAGAAAATCACAAATATCCCATGTCTGTTGATCCTCAACAGCAATGACTTCTTTAGTCAATCTTAACCACTTCACCAAAGTACTTGGGTTCCACCTTTTCCAATATTACCGCCAAGTATGCCCTATGAGTGTCAGAAAATTATAAAGAGACATACCTTGGGTCGTAGAAGATGTTGACGGAGGCGGAGAAGAATCAGGAGTATCTACTTTACACATAGCATTATACTAAACATAATCTTTCAGCTTCAGTAAAGGTTGAACAACAGGCTTACTACATCGTGTTATAACCGGATCACCTCAGAAACTACAACCTCCGTATCTGTACTCTTAGAAGGCAACACAGGTTGTGCAGTACTAGAATCCCCCACGATATCATTACTTATAGTACTCTTAGGTGTAACATTGTCCGCATCAACGGGAGCAACATGCTTCACATCACATGATATAGTATTAGACAATCGAAAAGTTCCTATATTGACAGCAAAATTTTTACTGCCATCCGCAAAACCCACATCACATGGAGAAATAGATCGTAAATCATGTAAACAAGAATGGTTCCCAATCATGTGATGTAAAGCTCTAGTATCAACAATCACATCACCTAGACCTTTCTTACCTGAAAGTTTATCCGGATTACCAGAATTAGACTTATCAACGAGAATCTGCCGCAACTATTTCCATAGTTCTGGAGTAAACTCAAGACAAGTAGAAGCATTCGAACAGGTTGCGTGAGTAGCATGAGCAGCGAGCTGTCCTTTGTCACGTCCGGAAGCATGACCTTGTCTATGTTGTCCACAACCAGCTTCCTTTCCACAATAGGTATTTGTGGTTCTCTCTATCCACCATTCTGGAAATCCCACAATTTACCAATAACTCGCTTTCTCATGACCACTTCGGCCACACGAACATACCATATTGGATTTCTTTGGCATTGTTGTGTATGTGCCACTTCCATTACCCAGAGTCAACACGTGATATGGCCAAAAACACAACAATACTGTGTTGTTCACGATCAAGAGACGACAACACTCGTTATTCCTCACAAACCACACACGAGTATGCTTCTCCAAGCGATCTTAATAGATTTAACCCCAATATCATAGCAGACAAAGACCCAAAACGAGCATCATTTAATTCCATGACAAACTGATGAAGATTTTCTTCCTCTCTTTCCTTAGAGATCTATTTTGATGCACCACAAGTACTATTCGGAAGAGACCAATACATCTGTAACTCTTCCCACAATGAACATAGAAGTCCATCATACTCAAGCATCAGAGAACCACTCTGATGACACGATGCTAGTTGTGACTTAGTCTGGTGAACATGCACTTTGTTACTCACCTAGAATCGTTCATTCAACTCTGTCCACGGCTAGTTGGCATCCGAGATAAATGCGATAGTGTACTTCACCTTTGGCTCTATGGCTGCATGAATCCAACCTACCACCAACAAATTGAATGGTTGCCAATTCTCAAAATCAGGACGATCCATCGCAGATTTAGTAAGAATTCCATTGATGAACCCTAATTTCCTTTTGCTTGCAACACATTCAGCATCTCCACAGAACATTCGTTGTAATTGTCTCCAATCTACTTGATTGGAGAGATGAGAGCTCCTAGATTATCTGAGCTCGACAAACTATATGGCGCCACTGTTGCTATAATTTGCACAACAGCGCCATCACCTATGGCTTCGACTTCGACCATGACTAGCAAAGGAGAATTTCGAAAATTTAGTTCAATTCTGATACCATGTAGAATTAAGTAATGAATGGCTTGGTTTTTTTATATTCCAAATGTTATAGTGTACATCAGACCAATTAGGTCAAAACTATAATAAATTATATTTCCTATTCTACCACACAATACAAAGGCATAACATTCTAACAAATCCAAAGCTCTTGAATAAAAAAGTGTTTAATCGAGTAAAAAAATAATGGGCAGCACAAGGATACGGAGGTAAAGAAAACTATGTTGGACCAATAATTTGAAGGTTTAATACTTTGGCATGTGGGCAAAATATTAAACTTAAATAGATTGGTAAAGATGAATGAGAAATATGATGTATTATGATTGGGATTTAGGAGACATTGGCCAGATTATATTTGAGCCCATTAAGTAAACCAAATGACTAACTTTGTTAGTCTCAACCCCTATTATTATGGCTTAAACTCAACGATTATTGATATAGGTCATGGTCTTCCTATTTTGTTAGAAACCACATTGACCACGTTCAAAATCTCAACAACTTTGAGCCTCCTCTCCAACTCTCCAACTCTTATAAAAGACAACTAAAAGACTTGTTCTAGATACACGTTTTATTTTAATGAAGAAAAAAAATTGCAACATTCCTCCATTTATTTTGTCAAGTCCGAGAGTGTTAGAGTAGATAATTAAGTTCGCAGATTCTGTAGTTGGTGTATCAACATCGGTCTCAACACAGTTCTATCCTGTGACTCAAAAATGCAAATCAAAACGATACACTAGGGCATTTATTGAGTTAAGGTAACGAGACCTGTCTCAGCTCTGTGTAACTGTTACCTTATTGCTTGTTAAATCGTTTATTGGTTTAGTGTTTGCTTTACTTGTAATAGATTTTTGCTTCTATTTTTTGCTTAACCTAAATTCAAGTTTATAGGTTCTACATTCTTAACTCAATAAATCCGCTTTTTAGAATATTAATCTATAAAATTTGGATTAGGCTATTGCAGTTTTTGAAACCTGTTTCATTAAAATCGAATCTAGTCTAAATTCAATTCAATTTTATTTTGTGCTTTTAGACTGACATTTTTTAGAGATTTAAGTTCATATAAACGGTATGTGCTATTCTTTTTGGTTTAAGCTGATCGTTTATTTTAAACTATTAATTAATAAGCTGTATATCAGTAATATTATTTACAAGTTGTTAACTATAGGAATCATTACTCGATTTTAATGACCAAAAACGTGATCAAATTATGAATTGATTATTGGTCAAAGTTGATCAAATCGTTGGTCTTCACGTTGTGTGACAGTCACACATCTTAAACGATCAAATCATCAAATCAATTACAACACGTCTTGACGTTGTGTGACAACGTGGGTTTGTGATTTGAATTAAGATAAACCACCTTTAATTTAATAATCAAATAGACATAGTCAAGTATGCAAAATGATTTTTCAACTTTGCACGAAAAAAAAACTCAAGCTTCGATGGGGAAAAGGAGAATCCCTCGTTCTCAAGTTCATGCTTCCATTTTGACTCCGACAGCTTCCTTCGGTGCGCCTTTGAACCCTCCTCCCTTTCCTCTAGACCTTCCTGACCTTTCTGCCTTTTCTCCCCTCTCCCCCTCCCCTTACCTTCCGCCTCTTCCCCCTTCCCCTGTTTCTGGAAACAACACACAAATTGCTCATTCTAAACCTCTCACCACTCAATCATCTTCTCCCATCCCAATTCAAGACCACACTACTACTACTCATGTTGAAAACACTCTAATTTCAACAAATATGAGTCTGAATTCTAATATGTAGCTGCTTCAGTGCAAAACGAAATAAATATAGTGCAAAACGAAAAAACTATAGATATGAGTTCTACAACTGAGGTGAAAGACTTCTCTCTGCCTCCTAAAGATGTCCAACCGCCTATCAAAAATTCTTATGCATCTAAAGTAAAGCAAAATCAGGAAAAAGGGCTAAAAAGGGTTGCTCATGTGGAAGTTAGTTCTGAAGGCGTCCCAAGGATCAAGGTTCCGGATGAAGTTTTACAGAGAGGTGCTGCTGCACACAAAGACTTCATAGTTGGTTACTTCTTAGGAAAAATACCCCCACTCTGCTCCATCAAAAGTGTATTGAACTATATGTGGGGTAAAGGTAGGAATGTGGAGTTCCATATTATGCCAGCGACAAGGTCAATGCTCATTAGAATCCCAAATGATTACCTCTGGGAGAAGATTCTAGCTAAAAAGATCTGGTATGTTGCTGATTCCATGTTCCAAGTCGTTGAATGGGGTGCATCTCCAATTGAAGCAGCTCATCCTATATCATCCATTCTTTTATGGATTCACATAAAAGATATTCCTCTTGATTTAATGACGTTAGAGGGTTGAAGCTTCATTGCTAGCCTTGTTGGAGAACCCAAAAAATAGATGATTTCACTTTAAACCTTACCAGTCCTTCCACAACTCATTTATTTGTTAAGATTGACCTGCAAAAACCAATCCCTAAGTTAGTGGAAATTGAAAGGGAAAATGGCCAGATCTTAAAACTACAAGTCGAGTACCCGTGGCTACTCCCGTTGTGCTCCCATTGCAAGAAGTATGGTCATATCATCAAAAATTGTTCATCTGTAATTCGACAATAGATCCCAAAAGCAAAAGCTTTGCCACCTATTGCTTCTGATTGTGTTGATATTCTGCCTCCAATAATGCAGTCCTCCTCCAGTCTGATAGTCCATGAGAAATCACTTACTGCGGCTCCACCAGTCTTTTCCAACTCCTTCACCCCTCCTACTCTCCCAAACTCCCAAACCAACCCATCCACCACTGAAATTGACTTACAAAAAACTCCACTAAATACTCCAAAACAGCCTAACAAAAGATCAAAAACATCTCTCCCATCTCCACCAGCTAATTCTTCTGCCCTTTCCCCAATGGATACTACATCATATTCTCATTATGTAAATCCCGCCCCCCACCATCTAAGATGCCCCACAAATTTAACCTCCCTATCTACTATTTCCCCTCACCCAAAATTAAAACCTCTTTTAGGTTCCTCTGATTCCCCAGGCCCTAATTCTCAGGCTACACTACCTCTACCCGGAATGGGATCACTCCTTCCCCAAGGAGAGACCTTATCTTTGGACTAATGGGTCCTAACATATTTTTTTGGAATGTCCGTGGTTTAAATGATCCGGACAAGCACCACTCTTTTGTGCAATGGCTAGCTAGTACCAAGTCGTTGTTTGGTACTCTTTTGGAGACACATATCAAGGAACCTAACCTACCCTACATAATTGAGAGAACATGTTCAACGTGGAATTACTTATCAAATCATGATTCAGATGACAATGGCAAAATTATCCTAATATTGAAACCGCCTCTCACAGTGACACAACTACACAAAAATCCGCAATCTATCACTGTAAAACTTCAGTTACCTGGTGGAAAATCACTTATTTTCACAGTGTTTTATGCAAGGAATCTCTCCAATGAAAGATTGGAACTTTGGTCAGCTCTTGAGGAACTAAAAGAAAGGCTCTCTCTACATAACTGTCCTTGGGTTGTGGGTGGTGATTTTAATCAAATCATGCACCCAAGTGAACATTCATCCCCTTCAGTCTCCTGCATAGATAATTAGATGATGAGTATGAGAAGTTGTTTTCAAAACTTGGAGTTGTTTGATCTATGCTTTCATGGAACCTTTTACTCATGGAAGAATAATCAGGCTGATGATCCTATTGCTAAGAAACTGGATAGATTACTGGTAAATTACAGTTGGCTCTCATCCTTCCCCCTAAGCTCAGCATCCTTTTTTCCGCCAGAAATATCTGATCATACTCCATGTGTCCTTGATTTGGATTTTCCTATCCCACCTTCTGGATCCCAACCATTCAAATTTCCAAACCACTTAACCACATTACCCTCCTTTTTGCCAGCAGTAGAAGCATCATGGACTCAAAGTGGAAGCAACGTTTCGCTTCTCTCATCGTTTTG
This sequence comes from Lepidium aucheri, assembly GCA_900406435.1. NCBI lineage: Eukaryota > Viridiplantae > Streptophyta > Magnoliopsida > Brassicales > Brassicaceae > Lepidium > Lepidium aucheri. Next base: position 8,157 of record OVBA01008141.1, read on the forward strand.
GTTTAACCTCAAAAGACTTAAGAGTATATTCAGACAGCTAAATGCAGATAATTTCTCAAAAATAGAGGAGAGAGTGAGTGAGGATAATATTAATTTAAAGGTTTTGCAAGTACAATCATTACAGCAGCCCTGCCATCAAAATATTTTGGCTGAAAAAGAGGCAAGAGATAAATGGCAGGAACTGTAGATAATTGAAGAAGCGTTTTTGAAACAAAGATCGAGAATTCAGTGGCTAAGAGAGGGTGATCAGAATACAACATTCTTTCATCGATGTGCCAAAGCAAGGAAATCCTACAACTCTATCAGATCATTCACTAGAGGAGATGAAAGTTTAGAAACAGACCCGAAAAGGATGAGTGACCTGGCAATTGAACACTTCTCCTCCATCCTTGCTCCCTCTAATTTAGATCCCCTTCATATCCTTCTGGTGTTGTTCCAAAACCTCCAAGAAAAAAAGAGTACTTCTGAACTGAGCCAAAAAATGACCCTCCTACCTACTATGGATGAGATTCTGCGAGTTGTGTTCAAACTAAATCCAAATAAGTCTTCAGGGCCATATGGAATTACCTCTAAATGCTTTACAGCTGCTTGGGCCATTCTAGGGAAAGACTGCTTAGATGTTCTAGCTCAGTTTTTCCTCTCAGGGTTTATGCCGCATGCTACTAATACATCAATTCTTTCACTAGTGCCAAAATCTCTACGTGCTCCTTATGTCTCTTACTTTAGGCCAATTTCATGCTGCAATACAATATACAAAGTTGTGTCAAAATTGTTAGTTGCTAGACTAAAGGTCCTTTTGCCGGAAGTTATTCTCCCTACCCAAACTGCTTTTGTCAAAGGAAGGTTGTTAATTGAAAATGTAGTTTTAGCAGGGGAGTTAGTCCAAGGTTATCACAAGAAATCTGATCCTAAGCGCATCATTATTAAGGTTGACACTGCAAAGGCATTTGACACTTTTTGTTGGGAGTTTATTATTGGTTGTCTAAGAGGCTTAAATATCCCAGAGCTATTTATAAGATGGATTGAAGCTTGTATCTGCACTCCATCATTTTCTATAGGATACAATGGTGGGTTACATGGCTATTTCAAAGGGAAAAGGGGGTTAAGACAGGGAGATCCATTGTCTCCCTACCTCTTTGTTATACCCATGAACTGCCTATCCTATCTATTAAACAATGCAGCACAAAATGGAGAATTTGGCTATCACTGTAAATGCAAATCTACAAAGCTTACCCACTTATGCTTTGCGGATGATCTTCTAATTTTATCAGAAGGTAGCTTACAATCAGTTCAATATATTCTACAAATTCTGAAAAATTGTTTGAAGAGAAATCGGGGCTAAAAGTCAGTGTTCACAAAACAAGCTTCTATGCCTCAGGCCTAAATATGAAATAAATAGAACGAATCAGTCAACTTACAGGGATATCATATGGTGAATTACCTGGGCGGTACTTAGGAGTACCATTATGCTCTAAAAAGCTCATGCTAGATAATTATGCTCCTCTTATTGCTAAGGTTAAATCCGGATTCTCATCATGGGCTGCGAGAACGCTTTCATTTGCAGGTAGGCTTCAACTGATAAATTCAGTCATATCAGGCATCAAAAACTTTTGGTGTGCGACCTTTTTCCTGCCTAAAGCCTGCATCAAAGAATTGAACTCCTTGTCAAACCGATTCCTATGGAAAGGAACAACAGAGGGTTCATACACAGCAAGAGTTTCATGGGATGTGATTACAACTACAAAAGATCAGGGAGGATTGGGCGTACGAGATTTACAGTTCTGGAATATTGCCAGCTCTCTTAAGTTAGTGTGGCTTATATTTTTCCAACCTAACTCAATCTGGTCCTCCTGGTTCAGGAAGGAAGTGTTGGGAGAAGAGTTGTCTCGGTTTTGGATTATTAACACAAAACAGAAACACTCTTGGTTAACAAACAAATTTTTGAAACAAAGACACCTCACATATGATTCAATCAAGAGAAAAATCGGAAATGGCAGAGACTATAAATTCTGGACTGACAACTGGTCACCATATGGAAGATTAACCGTGTACTTAAATGCAGACAACAGTAGATTTGGTATCAACCATCAAGCTTCGATAGCAACCCTATGGAATGGCTCAACTTGGCGTTTACCACCTGCAAGATCACAAGAATGGGTCAACATTCAAATGCATCTCACTACCCTGCAACTACATGACCAAAAGGATTCACATGTCTGGAGCTTCGAAGGCAAAGAGATGCAAAAATATTCCACAGGACAAATGTACTGCAAGCTAAAGCCACTTATGCCGTCAGTAAGTTGGAAAAAAATTATTTGGTTCCCTGGTTCCATTTCCAGACACAGTTTTGTGGCTTGGTTATGTGTTTTAAATTACATCCCAACTAAAGATCGATTACTAGGGTGGGGTTTTCAAATCAATCCACTTTGTCTAGTATGCAATCAAGATTCGGAAATAAGGAATCATCTATTCTTCGAATGCTCTTTCTCGACAAGGATTTGGACTCATCTATGCTATCGTCTGGGTATAATGAATCTAACAGATTGAGAACAAAATATATCTCAGCTCCAAGACTTGCAAATCAACGAAGATATTAAGAAGCTAGTTTTACTAACCTGGCAATGCACTATCTACACTATCTGGACGGAGCGGAATCATAGGCTACATCGAAACCAATTCTCCAGCAACATTGACATCTTGAAGACCATTGACTCCTTGATTAGGAATCGCATCTCCAGCCTGCGGCATCGAAATACTGAGGCAACATCTTCCATGATTCAATATTGGTTCAGATCTTCATCTCACTAGCTACTAAGAGAAATAATTAATTATGCAGTTAATAGCTCAACAACTACTCTGCAGGCGACATCAGATCGAATTGCCATTTCATCGGTCTCAAACTCACGATAAAGGATCATTTGGTTTACAGATCTCTCATATTTTTGTTAATGGGTATTGAGTTAGGTTCTAAAGTATGTTTTTCATCTAAATTTTTAATTGGGTTTGGTCCATGTAACTTTTACATTTCTTGCATTTAAATAGAAAACCAATTTCAAAAAAAAAAAGTCTGCAAAATGATTTTGGTTTGTGTTCGCAATTAAAATTGGTTTTTGATCTTTTGAAAAAAACGTGAAACAAATACTGGTTTTGATTTTTTGATAACAACGTTATCAAAAGAAGTAAAACGTGATTAAAGAAGAAGTCAAATATTTGATCTTTACTGTAAGACAACATCAAATCGTGATCAATGGTTTAAGGAAACCAACTTTGGTTTAATAATAAAAAAAACGTGATCAGCTTTTGACTATTGTCTAAACAAATTTTATTATTTAAACAACAGTTGCAAATTTAAATAAATTCGATTGTTTATTTAATTTTTATTAATTACATAAATTACTTTAAAACAGAATTTATAAATTTAAATAAATTCTGTGAATTGTTTTAAATTAGTTTTTAAAGTGACATTATTCTGATAAAGTGTGTTTACTGCTTTCAGATGTCTAGCAATGAAGAGACACCGAGGCAGATTGACGACACACCTATGGAAGATCAGGTTCCTGAGAACACCGGTCTACCTGTTGCTGGTTTACTTGTTGACAATCAAATTAAAAAGACGACACATTGGAACTTGTTCGGACAAGGTCTTCCTTCAGTCACTGGTCAAAGCGCTGCAGCGCAACTGCCTAATATACCTTTTCCGGTACCCATGCCTGGAAAATTTGATGGCCAAGGGTTCAAATCATGGCAGTTGAAAATGATCTTTTTTCTGACAAATCTCCAGCTCGAGAAGTTTGTCAAAGAGGATCAGCCATACCATCCTCCAGGTAACATAGATAGACTGTCATTTAATACCGTGGAAGCATTGAAACAATCTGACTACTTGTATAAAGGCTGGATCTTAAACTGTCTTGAGAACAAGCTCTTCAAAGCCTTGTGATTACAAAACGTCTAAGACGTTGTGGACAGCTCTGGAAAAGAAGTACAGAATTGAAGATGATAGTTGTCATAATTACGCTGAAGCTAAGTTTTTGAATTTCACAATGGTGGATTCGAAACCAGTAATGCAACAGGTGGAAGCTTTTCAATTGATCTTTCAAGAGATCGAATCTGAGGGGATGTCAACCTGTGAACCCTTCATAGTAAACATCATCATTGAGAAGCTTCCATCAGGCTGGCATGAATTCAAGAACTACCTGAAGCATAAGCGAAAGAAGTTGAGTCTTGAAGATCTTCTCAACAGGCTGCAAACGGAAGAAAGAAATTGTGGGTCTCTTTCCCACTCGGCTGCCCTGCACCAATATGACGTCCACATGGTTGAGTACAAAACAAAAGGAAAAGGCAACGCAGTTGTCATGTCTTCTCTAAAACCTGCCTCTTCGATGAATTTCAAGAAGCAGAGTAAGCCCAATGAGCAGAAAAAGTTTAAAAGGAAGTGTCACAACTATGGCAAATTGGGCCACAAATTTGATGAGTGTCGAAGTAAGCCAAAGAACAAAGGGAAAAAGAACGACCAAGTGAATTTGACAGAAGAGCATCTCTGCGCAGTGGTTACTTAATGTAACATGGTCCAACAAAACAACCCAAGAGAATGGGGTTACGACACTTGTGCCTCACATTAAATTTGCACTGATAGAGCGTTGTTCAGTAGTTATACCCCAAGTTTGCCAGATCACAAAATGCAAACGGCGAAAGAATCTAAGTCAACTGTCTTGAGAACAGACACAGTGGTACTTAAGTTTACCTTTGGGAAAGAAGTAACCCTCAAGAATATGAGGCATTGCGCTGATATGAGGAAAACTTGATTCCTACAACTTTGATGGATGATGCTGACTTTGGAATCAGGTACATTTTAGGGGTCATGATTCTATCTAAGTTTGGAGTGTATGTGGGCAAAGCATACAAGAAGAATGGGATATTGAAGATGTGTGTT
>OVBA01008142.1:0-13084 GCA_900406435.1 Lepidium aucheri
CGTGACCATTTGTGTGTTGCTCAAGTCTAGCTTGCTTGCTTCACACCTAACATATTATCTCAATATCAAACACCAACTCAATCTTCTTTTCCCAATCCAATAAGCATCGGGATCACTCTTGCCACAGAATGAAGGAACTCGAAGCTTGATTCCTTGCAGCTGTTCTTGAAGTTGTGGTCTAACCTCTCTATATCTTCTCCTACTCCTTTGGCTATTACCACTTGATTCTAAACCAGTGCTATAATATGCTGCAGCCATCGGATCCTTCGTAGTCTCAATTCCTTCTGTTTGAGTTCTGGTGCGACTTGTAGCTTTCTTCTTTCCACTACTACTACTTTCTGATGATGACAATGCAAGTTTAGCCTGGAATACTTAAAATTTATCATCCATCAGCCACTCTAGTTTGGACGTGATGTTGTTGGTGATTTCGAATGTCATGGCTTCAATAAACAACTTTTGTTGAATGCATGACTTGATTCTGGTTTATCATCTCCCATTGTTCCTGAAAGAACAACAAGAAACGGCAGTAAACAAGCTCAAACTGAACGAAAAATGCAATGGAAACACTTTAAAAAAAATTCGATTAAAACGAGAGCCAAATATGGAAAGTATTGACACACAATGAACTAGGTCTTCTTCTTCCTACTTGCGATTTCTACAGCAGTCACCAAGCAGAAAAATTCAATTCTGATTTAATTTCATACTTGTGAATTCTTATTTAAGTCCATACTTGATTCAATTCTGATTTAATTCTGATTTAATTCTGATTCAATTCTGATTTAATTCCATACTTGATTTAATTCGAAATATGGAAAATATTAACATAAAGGAACTAGGTCTTCTTCTTCCTACTTGCGATTCCTACAGCAGCCTCCAAACTAATTTATTTCCATACTCATAACACAAACGATTTGCAACAAATCATATCATGAAATCGTGAATGTTAGGGTTAGAAATACTTAGCTTCAAGCTTTGCTCTGATACCATATGATACAAGTGTCCTAGGATCAGAGCTTGAGGTAGGACTGATCGATTTTTGTGGCTTGAGAATTGATGGATCAGAAACGCGTGATAGATGATGAAGATGGTGCAAATCGTGATTGATGATGAATGGAACCGATAGATGTTGAGTCTGATGAGATATTACACACTCAAAAGAACTCTAAGATCTCTAGATACTACACACTAGTGATCAGTAACTAAGGATGTAACACACCTTAAAAAGAATTCAAGAGATTAAACCCTCAAAAACGTTTTGTATTTTAGAATGATGATGGAATGAGTTTTACAAAGCAAAACATAAGGTATAAATAGCAAAAGCCACACGAAAATTAGAGTGTCTTTAGGGTAAAATCATGGGCTTGAAATGTTAGCTTAATGGACCTAAGGAATGTGTAAACCTTTCAGCCTCATTAAAAACCTTAGTGTTAAAACCCGTTGGATAAAACACACTTAAGGGAAAAAGTGTGTTGAATGGTTTACACGCCCATTAGCTAACCTTCTTAAGTGCTCAGTGTAAGCATCAAGGTATGCTGTTCTGGAGATTCGGTTATGTGCATCTTGGTGAGCATTCCTTCAATAGCTTGGTTCAGCAACTTCCTTCTAGCTCTGGTCATTGGTCCACTCAGTATTGCTACTTCCAATCCAGCTTCATTTTCATGCTTATCTGAGTCTCCATTGTTGTGTTCTCCATGTTGGGGAGTGGAGCTGTCCATGATCGCATCATCCCCTCCCTCTTGAGAAGGATTTGTTCTCAAATCCGATTCATCTGCAACATAAGGGATCAAGTCAGAAACGTTGAAGCTAGAGCTGATATTGTACTTACCTTGTAGATCAATTTGGTAGGCATTGTTGTTGATCTTCTTTGTCACTTCAAATGGTCCATCGATCCTAGGCATTAGCTTAGACTTCCTTTCAGCTGGAAGGCGTTCCTTTCTGAGATGAATCCATACCAAGTCTCCTTCTTGGAATTCGATATGGCGCCTCCCTTTGCTAGCTTTCTTGGCATATAACTTTGTTTTCTTCTCTATGTTGATTCTGGCCTTCTCATGTATTTGTCTCACCAATGCAGCTTTCTCATCACCATCTGCACTTATACTCTCACTCAAAGGCAAAGGGATCAAGTCTAATGGTGAAATAGGATTAAATCCATAAACAATTTGAAAAGGAGAGAATTTAGTGGCAGAATGCATTGAATGATTGTTTGCAAACTCTACATGAGGTAAACAATCCTCCCACATTTTCAGATTCCTTTTAATGATAGCACTAAGCAAAGTAGACAAAGTCCTATTAACTACTTCAGTCTGACCATCAGTTTGTGGATGACATGTATAAGACTTTAGAGAATAGAAGAGATTTGAGCGGATTAAGCATAAAAGAGAATGGTTGAAATTTGGAGATTGGAGAATGAGAGTTTGAGGGAGATTGAGAATGATATTTGTAACCAAAGAGATTTGGGAGATTTGTTAGCCATAAGGCCGAGAGATTGAGAGAGAATAATGAAGAAGATGAGTTTATTTCTTCTTAGCTTTCAAATGAGTGTTACAAAGGATATATATAGACAATATTATCTAAAATCTATCTCTACATACAATTATTTGTACATACATAAAATTACTCAATATGGTAACAATTCAAACGGTCATATGGAGGGGAAGAAGATTCTTTTCCTCTTTGGTCGTGTGTGGTCCACAAGGTGAAAGGGACAACACTCCATCGTCTCCTTGAGTCACATGTGGTCCTCTTTTGTGTGATAAGGCTTCTAGAAGAAGCACAACTTGCTCCAACGGTCATAATGAGCCGAGAGGGAGAGCATGTGACTTTGGTTGGTTGATTCTCAACCACACATCTTCCAATGGTTAAGTCAATATACTCTACACACTTTTCCTCTTTCACTTGTGACAACACCAAATGCATCCAACGCCTCTTATTGATCAAGAAGCATCCAACGATTATATTTCNAATCCAACGGTTATATTTCCTTCGAATCACTTCTTTTCCCTGTGTTTGGACCGCAAGACAACTTCAGAATGTGTGATCCTCAAGTCACTTCTTCCTTGCTTTGCAGTCTAGGTCATCCATTCCATGGTTCACACTTTACTCTGAGTTCTTCCTTGTGTAGCAAATAATTTCTTAAGTTTAACACTCCCCCTAAAGCTTGAATCCACAATGTGGTTCATTAAGATCAAGCTTGAAATTTGTAACTCCCCACCTCATTAAAAACCTAAGTGGAAAACCCATTGGGATAAAACCGACAAAGGGAAAAAGAGTATGGATCATGGTCACGGCTTGGAAACTTCAAGTTCAAGCAGCTTGGACAGATTTAAGTCCAGGGGCTGTCACAAACTATATTGAGTTTGTTCCACCTTCTTCAAAATATGACACAAACTCCTTCGGCCTTGGCTTCATTCTTCAAGACAAACTCCTTCGGCCTTGGCATAAACTCCTTCGGCCTTGGCTTCAATATTCAACACTCCCCCTCAAGCTTCGAGTGAAAGCAACACCAGACGCCAAGCTTGGAAGTGACACAACTTGAGAGGCTCCCCCTCTCGGTCAACACTCCATTTGGAACCATCTTCAATGGTACCATCTTCAACACATCCAATTTTGACATTCCCTTACCTTCAGCTCTTTGATATGTCATGTCATGGATCCTAATATCATAGATAATACTCACATGAAACACATAACATTAGTTTATAAGAAAAATTGACGAAGGTTAAGATTCATAGCTTTACATGTCCATTTAATTGAATTTGATCATGTATGCTTTATATCTTCACACATCAATGGACAAAGATAGATGGGTTGCTCCTCCATGGCTTGGAATCCCCTCCGAATATAGCTTCAGTCCGAGAAAACTCGACCTGCGGTATGTGCATCTCGACCCGATGCCTGTACCGCAGTCCACACATCCTACCATTGACTTTCTAGTCAAAAAGTTGACTTTTCCAAAATTCATCCCTATTGCATTCCTTTGGCCATTTCTTGGCATTTCTCAGCCTTGGTGACTTCTTGGACCTCCTTTGAGTCTTATAAGTCACATTTTGAGCCGCCATAGATCCACCACTCTTAGCATATCGGATGTATAGAACTCATATTCCTAGCAAAGATCTTATGAAACACACAAAGGTTAGTGTCTAATAAATCATATGGACACTTCATACCTTAAAACTTTAACTTGATTACAGACTGGATAAGCACTTCCTCTGTGGATCATTTGGCTCCTTTGAGCCATACAAAATTGCCGCTTAAGGCAAAGAAGATACTTCTTGCATACACCACACCACAACACTTCCATCACACCTTAGACTTCTCACACAAGCCTTAGTGTGAACCACATCTCTCCACAACTTGTCTCTACAAGCTCTAGTGGAGATTACCAACGGATTTGGAAATGGAATCACTAGCTCTCTAAGCCATGATTCCTCGGGTTTTAGCACAATCCTAAGCTTCCCATTCCTTTTATACTCTAAATGCTTTAAGCACCTATTCCTAGCTTAGGAAACACAAGAGAAAGCCGAGAATCAATATCAAAGGAGATCTAATTGTTTGAGATCTCCTACCTTGGCTACCAAACTTTTGGCACAAGCTTTTGGTAGAGACTCTTCATGAAGAATAGGTTTGAGCTCATTTGAACTCCACACATGGATCCGCTTCATCTACACCATCTTGAGAAGCCATTCCATCACATTAACACTATGGAGCATCCTTTGGTATACTCTTCTTCTTCCTCCACACAGTTGCAATTGACTTGAATCAACAACATGACGATCATCCGAAACCAAGGGCAATGAATCGGTCCTTTCCATACCGAGATCACCACCACACTTGTCCTCCTTAACACTAATTGATACTCAATAGTCCACTCATTTCCATCTACTACTTCTTGGGAATACTCAACCATGCTCCCAGTCACACCTTCATCAAAAGGTACAAGAGAATAATGAAGCATTTTTGACAATTGAGGGCTCCAAGGATTAGATGTAGCCAACTATGAATTTGAGTAACTAGGCTAGTAAAAACAAGCAAGAGAGAATAAGAGATTAAAATAGAGGAGGTTTTAGAGATAGCCTTTATTTGCTCCATATGTTGCCCGGATTTTGCAAGAACAAGAGCCCTTCTTTTCACCATACATATGAAGACACACTCCTTTGCTTGTGAGCTGATTCAACACCTTCCATAAAACTTTTCACCACAGTACCAAGTTGGGTCTTCAAGCTGAGACCATTGGCTCTAACTTCACACGCAAGCAATGCACCAAATAAGACAAGTTTGCGGTTTTGGTTGCCTTCCTATCCATTATGGCTGGTCCTTACTCCCTCAGGGAGGTCACCTAGCTACAACACCGAGGTTAGACGCCCAAAATTACACACAAAACGATTGACAACACAATAAGATTCAATAGATTCAAGAAAACACAAACCGAGAGAATTTATGAAATACCACTCAGTTCAGGATTCAACATGACTTTGAATCACTCTAGTTCACAAGAACAGAGTATATTCAATCATGGTTCACGATTTAACAAGGCTTGACTCAAACCGCCAAAATAACTAACAAAATACAATGGATTTATGGCTCTATACTTCACATAAAGACAATCCAACCCAAGGTTTGCATACACACGGTTTTGAGCTCAAGCAAATGATGAAAAACAAGCTTTGAAAGAGGGTTTTGACCCATAAAGATTCAGCAAATAAGACAAAAAAAATTTTGAAATTGGTACACCCTTTTACCCAGTGGATAAAAGACCAATCATTTGAAATTCGAATTTTATGATCTTAACACTACCTAAACCGTGACTTAAAGATGAGTGTGAGGTTTGGGAGAGAGATGATACAGAGGATTAGCTCAGCTAATTGAGATCTTAAGTAATTTCCAAAGGGAACACCCAAGAAACTATTGGGTAAAAGCATGAGTCATTATAGTTCTCTCTCTTCCTTGTGGTCCATAGCGACACCAACACTTCTTCTCTATTCATGGCCACGAAAAACAGGTATTTTAACTTTGAAATCCATAAAAGATACAACAAGAAACACGATTTTAAGATTTTAAATGCGGAACACAACATTTTTCCAAAAACAGATTTGAAAAACAGTTTGAAACCTTTCAAGAATACTAAGAATAAAAATTTTATTTGACAAAACAGAGACTTGGAGATGATATGATGCTCAGATAGGAGGTTTTATTCTCAGCAACATTCATTCTCCTCATTGTCTCAAAAGAAATCGATTTTAGAAGAAAGAAAACATTTTTGCAAAAATCGGTTTGAAGAGAAAGTTTGGAAAACGATTTTCAAGCAACAAGAACACACCAATAGAGATCCTGGGACCACAAACACATCAAGAAAACGCCAAGGATGAACCTGGCTCTGATACCATATAAGACTTTAGAGAATAGAAGAGATTTGAGCGGATTAGGCATAAAAGAGAATGGTTGAAGTTTGGAGATTGGAGAATGAGAGTTTGAGGGAGATTGAGAATGAGATTTGTAACCAAAGAGCTTTGGGAGATTTGTTAGCCCTAAAGGCCAAGAGATTGAGAGAGAATAATGAAGAAGATGGGTTTATTTCTTCTTAGCTTTCAAATGAGTGTTACAAAGGATATATATAGACAATATTATCTAAAATCTATCTCTACATATAATTATTTGTACATACATAAAATTACTCAATATTGTAACAATTCAAACGGTCACATGGAGGGGAAGAAGATTCTTTTCCTCTTTGGTCGTGTGTGGTCCACAAGGTGAAAGGGACAACACTCCAATGGCTCCTTGAGTCACATGTGGTCCTCTTTTGTTTGATAAGCTTCTAGAAAAAGCACAACTTGCTCCAATTGTCATAATGAGCCGAGAGAGAGCATGTGACTTTGGTTGGTTGATTCTCAACCACACATCTTCCACTGGTTACTTCAATATACTCTACACACTTTTCTCTTTCACTTGTGACAGCAACATGCATCCAACGCCTCTATTGATCAAGAAGCATCCAACGGTTATATTTCCTTCGGATCACTTCTTTTCCCTGTGTTTGGACAGCAAGACAACTTCGGCTTGTGTGGTCCTCAAGTCACTTCTATTAGCCAAGCATCCTCACTTAGCCAAACCACACACATATCCAAGAGGCTAAGTGACACAACTACCCAAACTCACTATTCCGAGTAAGCCGTACAACACCGTCCGTACATGTACGGAACCACCGTCCGTACATGTACGGAACCACCATCCGTACAAGTCTTGTGCAGGACTGCCGGTTTGAGATCAAGCAGAGATTGAAGAAGAGAAGAATTGTTTCGGTCCACCAAGCCCATTTTTGTTATTATCGTTGTAGTATAAAGGCATATAGCCGTTTGTGGATAAGGGCCTTATCCATAAGCGGTCCCAAAAGCATAAAGCATAAATCACACTATGGATAAGGCTCCTTATGACCGTTGGGCCACCAGCCACTTTTTCTCTCTATTTAAACTCTGCTTGTAACCATTTACAATTCAATAAGAAATGAATATTCTCTCTCTCTCTCTCCAAACTCTCTCTCTCAGTTCTTCTTTCTCTCTAAAAGTTCCGCACAACTATATTAGCTTTGATGACTAAAAACCACAACTTCTTCCTTGCTTTGCACTCTAGGTCATCCGTTCCTTGGTTCACACTTTACTCCGAGTTGTTCCTTGTGTAGCAATTAATATCTTAACTTTAACAACATGTAGTAGAAAACGTGAGCTTAGTACCTAGCTTAGACCAGAGGGTTCTCCAAAAATAACTAAGAAACTTAGTGTCTCTATCTGAAACTATAGTTCTAGACATTCCATGCAATCTAACAACTTCTCTAAAGAAGAGATTAGCAATGTTCAATGCATCATCAATTTTGTGACATGCTATGAAATGCGCCATCTTAGAGAATCTATCAACAACCACAAAAATCAAATCTCTACGAGTTCTAGTCCTAGGCAATCCTATCAGAAAATCCATAGAAATATCAGTCCAAGGATGCATGGGAATAGGGAGAGGAGTATAAAACCGTGAGGCTGAATCTTAGACGTAGCCTCTTTTCACATAACACATCGATTGCACACCTTCTCTACTTCTCTCTTTAGATGCGGCCAATAGAAGTGGTCATGTACAATCTTAAGGGTCTTAGCTATCCCAAAATGTCCCATTAATCCTCCTCCATGTGCTTCCTTAACCAGCAGCTCACGAACTGAACAACAAGGTATGCATAGGCGATTTTCATAGAATAGAAAACCGTCTTGTCTATAAAATTTCCCTGCAGCAAACTTCGCACACAACTTGAAGGGTTCTTCAAAGTCTTTGTCAGTCTCATATATTCTTTAAGATGTTCAAATCCAAGTAATTTGACTTCCAAAGTAGAAAGAAGAGAATACCTTCTAGATAGTGCATCAGCCACTACATTTTCCTTACCTTGTTTGTACCTTATGACATATGGGAAAGTTTCTACAAACTCCATCCATCTAGCATGTCTCTTGTTGAGCTTCTGCTGTCCCTTAAGGTACTTGAGAGACAAGTGATCTGTATGTATGACGAATTCTTTGGGCCAGAGATAGTGCTGCCACGTTTGTAGAGCTCGAACTAGTGCATACAATTCCTTGTCATAAGTAGCATATTTGAGTGTAGCTCCTCCCAATTTTTCACTGAAATAGGCTATTGGCTTCCTTTCTTGCATTAAGACTGCACCTATTCCTACACCAGAAGCATCACATTCAATCTCAAAAGTTTTATTAAAATCAGGAAGAATAAGAACCGGTGCATTGGTGAGCTTCTCCTTGAGCTGTTGTAAAGGATCCTTCTGAGGCTTCTCCCACTTGAATACTACATCTTTCTTTATCACCTCTGTAAGTGGTGCTGCTATGGTGCTGAAATCCTTTACAAATCTCCTATAAAACCCAGCCAATCCATGAAAGCTACGCACTTCTNACTTAGGACTTGGCCATTCTCTGATTGCTTTCACTTTCTCTTCATCTACCTTGATTCCATCTGCACTAACAACAAAGCCTAGGAAAACAAGGTTATCCGCACAGAAAGTACATATCTACAGATTAGCATATAACTTTTACGTTCTAAGAACTTGCAAAACAGAATGAAAATGCTCAATATGCTCATAAATGCTTCTACTATAGACCAGAGTACCATCGAAATATACTACCACAAAATCACCTATAAATGCTCTAAGAATGTGGTTCATCAATCTTATAAATGTACTAGGTGCATTTGTAAGCCCAAATTGCATAACTAGCCACTCATATAACCCATTCTTAGTCTTAAATGCAGTTTTCCATTCATCCCCTTCTTTCATCCTTATCTGATGGTATCCACTCTTAAGATCTATCTTAGAGAATACAATGGAACCATGCAACTCATCTACCATGTCATCTAGCCTAGGAATAGGATGTCGATACTTTACAAAGATGTTATTGATTGCTCTGCATTTGACACACATTCTCCAACTCCCATCCTTCTTTGGTACCAACAGAACTGGTACAGCACAGGGACTGAGACTCTCACGGATGTATCCTTTTGCTAGAAGCTCTTCAATCTGTTTTGTCATCTCCTTAGTCTCCAATGGATTAGTACTATAAGCTGGACGGTTTGGTAATGAAGCTCCGGGAACAAGATCGATCTGATGTTCAATCCCTCTAATTGGTGGCAATCCTGGTGGTGTATCTGTAGGGAAAACATCATGAAAATCCTGCAAAAGATCTTGAAGTTCACTCGGATATACCGGTGTAGTTTGAGCTAAACAAGACAATGCTTCTTTGTACATAAATAAGAGTATAGGGCGTTTAGAAAACATAGCCTTCTTAACTCCCTTTGCTTGTATGTAGAAGTCTTGTTTCTTGGGTTTAGAATCGATTTTTGAACCAGATTTAGCTTTCTGTTTCTGATGGTCTTCATACACTTCTCGTGGAGTAAGAGGAACTAGAATGTTCTTCCTTCCCTTAAACTCAAAAACGTGCCTTTTTGTATACCCATCATGTGTCACTCTTCGATCAGATTGCCAAGGTCTTCCCAACAGAATGTGACTAGCTTCCATAGGTAGAATGTCACATAGAATCTGGTCTTCATATTTTCCAATCGACAATGGCACTAANGTTCACCTCCTTCATTCAACCACTGCAGCTTCTATGGATGAGGGTGCTTGGTAGTAGTCATTCCTAGCTTCTTTACCATTGTTTCACTTGCTACATTATTGCAGCTCCCTCCATCAATTATCAAACTAAACACCTTTCACTTAACCAAACATCTAGTGTGAGAGATTCAGTCTCTGCTCTTCTATCTCTAGTTTTGGCTGCACACTAAGAGCCCTCCTTGCAACCAAAAGATCTCCTATAACCGGTAATTCTACACCTTCTGATGCTTCTTCTTCCTCTGGCTGCAATGTTTCGATCAGCTCATCTTCAGATTCAATTTCTCCATTAGCTCTNCTTTGGGCAAGCATTAGCATAATGTCCCATTCATTGACATTCGAAGCACTTAACGTCCCTAGCTCTGGCTGTTGATGGATTTGTTGAACGATTCTGACCTGTAGGTGTTGTAGGACTCGGTTTCACACTCTCTTTAACCCCATTAGAAGTGTTATTTGCTCTGAAAGCAACTGTCTTGTCTTCCCTTGTGTAACTAGGTCGATTCTATCCAAATCCTCCATAACTAACAGTTTTAGAACCCTTTCTCTTAAGCTGCTGCTCAATCAAAGAAGCCTTATGCAGCATCTGCTCCAAGTTATCATAGTGATCCATCTCCATTCTGTCCTGAATAACACGACTTAGTCCTCCTAAAAACCAAGCTATAGTAGCTTCACTATCCTCATGTAACTCAGCTCTAATCATCAATGTTTCCATCTCCTGAAAGTATTCTTCCAAGGTTCTGCTTCCTTGACTCAACCTCCTCAATTTCAGATGAAGTTCCCTATGATGATAACTCGGTACAAAACGCCTTCTCATAAGCGTTTTCATTCTCTCCCAATTGTCAATTGGTTCATCTCCATTGCGTCTCCTTGAGGTGACAATCTGATCCCACCAGCTAAGTGCATAATCAGTAAATTCAGTAGCAGCTATCTCACCTTATTAGCTTCTGAATACGCTTGACAATCAAACACCAACTCAATCTTCTTTTCCCAATCCAAATAAGCATCAGGATCACTCTTGCCACATAATGAATGAACTCGAAGCTTGATTCCTTTCAGCTGTTCTTGAGGTTGTTGTCTAACCTCTCTATATCTTCTTCTACTCCTTTGGCTATTACCACTTGCTTCTAAACTAGTGCTATAATATGCTGCAGCCATCGGATCCCTCCTAGTCTCAATTCCTCCTGTTTGAGTTCAGGTGCGACTTGTAGCTTTCTTCTTTCCACTACTACTACTTTCTGATGATGACAATGCAAGTTTAGCCTTGAATACTTCGAATTTATCATCCATCAGTCGCTCTAGTTTGGACATGATGTTGTTGGTGATTGTGGATGTCATGGCTTCAATAAACAACTTGTTGTTGAATGCATGACTTGATTCTGGTTCATCATCTCCCATTATTCATGAAAGAACAACAAGAAACGGCAGTAAACAAGCTCAAACTGAACGAAAAATGCAATGGAAACACTTCAAAAAAAATCGATTAAAACGAGAGCCAAATATTGAAAGTATTGACACACAATGAACTAGGTCTTCTTCTTCCTACTTGCGATTTCTACAGCAGCCACCAAGCAGAAAAATTCAATTCTGATTTAATTCCATACTTGCGAATTCTGATTTAAGGCCATACTTGATTTAATTCCATACTTGATTCAATTCTGATTTAGTTCTGATTTAATTCTGATTCAATTCTGATTTAATTCCATACTTGATTTTATTCGAAATATGGAAAGTATTAACACAAAGGAACTAGGTCTTCTTCTTCCTAGTTGCGATCTACATCAGCCACCAAGCAAACTAATTTAATTCCATTCTCATAACACAAACGATTTGCAATAGATCATATAATGAAATCGTGAATGTTAGGGTTAGAAATACTTAGCTTCAAGCCCTGCTCTGATTCCACATGATACGAGTCTCCTAGGATCAGAGCTTGATGTAGGACTGATCGATTTTTGTGGCTTGAGAATTGATGGATCAGAAACGCGTGATAGATGATGAAGATGGTGCAAATCTTGATTGATGATGAATGGAACCGGTAGATGTCGAGTCTGATGAGATATTACACACTCAAAAGAACTCTAAGATCTCTCGATACTACACACTAGTGATCAGTAACTAAGGATGTAACGCACCTTAAAAAGAATTTAAGAGATTAAACCCTCAAAAACGTTTTGTATATTATAATGATGATGGAATGAGTTTTACATAGCAAAACATAAGGTATAATAGCAAAAGCCACACGAAAATTAGAATGTCTTTAGGGTAAAATCATGGGCTTGAAATGTTAGCTTAATGGACCTAAGGAATGTGTAAACCTTTCAGCCTCATTAAAAACCTTAGTGTTAAAACCCATTGGGATAAAACACACTTAAGGGAAAAAGAGTGTTGAATGGTTTACACACCCATTAGCTAACCTTCTTGAGTGATCAGTGTAAGCATCAAGGTATGCTGTTCTTGAGATTCGGATGTGTGCATCTTGGTGAGCATTACTTATTAGTCAAGTTCCTCACTTAGCCAAACCACACACCTATCCAAGTGGCTAAATGACTACCACTACCTAAACTCACAGTCCGTACAAGGCCGTACAACACCGTCCGTACATGTACGGAACCACTATTCGTACATTAAAAGAACCGCCGTCCGTACACCACCGTCCGTACAAGTGTTGTATGCGGCCCACGATTGAGTCTCAATCAGAGGAAGAAGAATGCAGCCTTGGTCTTTAATAGGATCCTAGACCATGGACCATTGACCGTGGTACAAGGTTTAGATTCGGTTGTTGAGTTTTTGGCTAAATACACCAAGGATAAAGGAGAGACGAACTTCCTTGGGAAACATGTAGAAGATAAAGGGAACGAACTTCTTAGACATGTTTAAGATGCCTANCGAACTTCTTAGACATGTTTAAGATGCCTAAACTCAATGACTCATCCATCAGTCAAG
>OVBA01008143.1:0-13084 GCA_900406435.1 Lepidium aucheri
ATATATATATATATATATAATTAAGTAATTAATAAATTTATATTTATAAATTAAACCATAAATAAATAAATAAAACAAACAAATATAATCTAACCTGTGCATAGCATGAGAGATCACCTAGTATATATATATATATATATCTTACAACCAATTTCTCCACCCGTACGTGGCTTTTGGTAAAAAAGAAAGCAAAACATAATTTTACGCCAAAAAGAACATCGTTAGTTTTTGGTCAAAGACATGTTTGGCTAATCCGTTAACCATGAGGGACGAAAACCTAAACGGACAAAATTTGTAGGACAATAAAAGTACGAGAACTGACTTTATACATAAGAAATTACAATCATGGGATCTCTTGCATATTTTTGTATAAAGTGAAGTATAAATCAAATTAGGAGATACTATGTACAAAGATAGACATCTGTTCGTTTTCTTTTTCGGAATATGTATCACTGGCACTGCACAGAAACTCGATTGAACCTATTAAAATATATGGCTCTCTGATAAAACTACTTACGAGATTAGAATGACTAACGAAAATAAACGACGATTTAAGGAAATGTAGAGAAAGAACCTGTAGCTTTGATGTATACACCTGTGGTGGAAATTCATCTCTAAGAATCAACATAACATCTCCACTTCTGGTAAAATTTTGTTTCTTTCTGTGCATCACAAACACACGACCCACTCACTCAATCGGCACATAACACGGCTTTGTTTCCTGAAAGTAACTGTCTTTTTACCCAACCTTATGTCTCGACCAAAACTCTCACTACAATAGATCCAACACCGATGACTGCTTGGTTTGTTGCTGCTTCGAACCACTTGACTTTGAGGTAGATGTCCCACTTTTTCCCCTTCCCCTTCCTCTTCCCACAGCTCCCGAAGGTGGTGGTGCGAGTTTCATTGCAGCATGCTCTGTTTTGCTTGAACTGAATATGGAACTGATGTCTGCTGGAGGCTTCTGGTTATTGTATGAACTACTCGCAAAAGAAGGTATTACTTGGTTCTGATTCTGAATATCATAATAGTTCATAGGATCTGTCTTACTTGCAATGGTACCCGAGCCCTCTTGCTGTGATTTCACAGAAGAGAGGGAGGCATTGCTAAAGGCCCAGAACTCGTTGTTACCTGCTGTCTGAAACTGCCTACCGTCTGCTAAATTGTTACTGAAACCAGAACCAGGGTTGCTAAGTGGAGGTCGAGTAACAGTGGTGTTGTGAAAACCCACAGAAGCAATGGGTGTACTGTTGGGCCGTGGTGGCCAGTTAGCAAAAGGGTCTAGTTCGTCAAAACTTGGACTTGATGATGTTCCTGCTGCGTTAAGCCGTGTCTCATCATTACCTGGCTGAACAATGACATTGGAAGGTTGTCTCGGAGGCCATTCTATGTCAACTGCAGGGCATGGTGTTGAACCTGTTGTCTGAATGGATGGCTGTGAGTGAGCTGTAGATTTGTTAAACTGAGAGTTTGTGGATCCAAGATCTCTTGGAACAGAATTTTTGGTCGGGAGGACCCAATCCTCATCCCATGCAGGACTGTTCTTTGCTGCAGAAGCAACCTTCTCACTTTTTTGTTTTGGTGTTTGAAACTGAAGCCCATCCTCAACAGAGCCTGGTTTAACTTCTGTGACTCCAGAATCGTTCACTGTAACTCCTCTTTTTTCCTCTATTTTCCTGTTCCCAGACCAGAGGATAGACATGACAGATGTTGAAAAAAATAACAGTTAGCAGTTGAAGGCGCAATCTGCATAATGACATGAAAACAACGAATATTGGGAGGCAAACCTTAGAATATCCTTGACAAATAGCATATATTTGGCAAATTGTTGGACATTAAGTTGTTGGGCATTGAGAAGCGGAATAATCAGGGGAAGCACATGCTCTGATGTGAATTCAACTCCATACTAGATAGAAATGATTGGATCAGATATTATGAGACACTTCCGCTAATATAAAGTTGGGATACTAAAATGTTCAAACTCCAAAACTCATTGAAAAAAGTAAGCTGTATTCTCTGCCTACCCGCTTGAGAATTGCATTTGCAACTGCAAGAGTACAGATCAGGGTTGGGGCAGAACGATCAACGGCAGTACAGCGTTGAACTGTTTGCAGAATTTCAGTAACAGCAAGTTTATCAAGCGTCTGAACCAGCTCTGCTAAACAAAGCAAAGCATTTACTCTGACCTGCACCACAAGAACATTCGACTCAAATTTTGTTTACATATATTGTAGAGGACACAAATATTGAACCAGTGGAGGCTAGTATACGGCAGCAATTGTGGTTTTGAGAGCCAAGCCATGAACGCGAGGCAAAATTGCTTGCCTTACAACCTGCAAAAACAAGTTGGAAAATATAGAACTTAATAAACTCGCACATACAACAGTGATTGAAACACTTTTCAAAATCAAAGTGCATGTGACACTAAGCTTGTATAAGCCACACATCAATCGTGAAGAGCTTATATCATCCACTAAGATAATAATCATCTCACAAAATATATAACACTAAGCACTAAGCATAAAGCATCACCTGACTATCGAGTTGTTTAGCAACAGATGTAGATCTTTTCAGAACTTCCTCCTGTATCCGGACATCATTATCGTTGTAGGCTCTGAGAAGCAACGGGAGGACATGTGATACAAGATGCTCTGCATTTGTCTACAAATTTAAACAAAAACACACAAGTAAGAGATCAGGGTACGTAAGATAATAAAATAATACAAAAAGGGAATTCCATCTATAAACACATAAACTGGAATAAAGAAGCAATTAGCAGTTACGAATACAAGTCAATAGAAAAATATGACAGCTCTACGTAAAAGAAGATCTTTGTATTGGTAAACGGCAGTATAATAAACTATGTATAGTAAGTACCTAACAATTAGAATTTTAGGTAATGGCACTAGATGTGTCATAGGTAACAATACTTCACATATTAATTACTTTACCCTATCCTAAATCAATAGAACTTAGCAGACACCTAAACATGCAGGGTTCAAAAACACCAGTTACGGCATATATACTTGTTAGAGACTTACTTTGTTTATAATAAGCTCTGCACGCTTTACAAGCAACAGTAAAGTATCACCCGTAGCGGTACTCAGAACAGGAACAAGGGCTGGAAGCGTTAGCAACTCAAAATCATTCTTATCCTGCGAATTGCAATGTTACAAACATTCACTAAAACATGAGTAAAGGCTAAAAAAAAGTCAACGCCAAGCAACTTCCAATGTTCTACAAATGGCAGGCTGATAAATACCTAGAATCTATTTGTGCAATCACCATTTATACATCTGGAAAGAGTAGGTTGAGTACATGTGCGTGTGATGGGTCATAGGACTGACATAGGTAACCCGAAAAATAAATTTGACGCATAAAATGTTGGTATTTGTAAGTCTCAAACAAATTAAGGAATCACATGGATCAGGATCTGATTGACCTAATGTAAATTACCCAGGATTAGAAAAAGCACCTGAGACTCTGCTATAGTCAAAACCATGGGAAGAATCACTGGCTGCATAACCAAATTCCTAAGTTCTGAGCAAAGAGGCGGAAGCACCTGCTTGACAAAACCTGGTTTGATTATTTGTTACAAGGCAAATCACTTGAACAACTGATTTCTTTCTGTTGGTTAACAGAATACGAGAAGAAGCCAGAATGTACTACCTTATACCGTAATACACGGGAATCAAAATCTTTCCACATATCTGATAATGCTTTTAAGAACTCAGACTTCTGCATGTTGTCTCTTTCCTGCAATTAAAAAAAGAAAGCCCAAAGCGTGTATACATCACACAATCTAAATGATGTCTGTCTGAAATGGTGATTAAGATTATATACACATACAAGCATATGATCAAGGAAACGGAGGGCACGTAGCCTAGTGTCGCTACGAAAAAAATTAGATCCTGCAGGTGAAAGTTCAAGTCCAAGATATAACTGCACGCTTGTCACAAGAATGAGGTAAACCTTGTCGCAAGAAACACAGAAACCTCATGAAGATTCAGTAATCCTACCTGTGAAATCTAACGCTGTTGGTCTAAAGGACTCGTTCATTGATAGCATCCGTTGCAAATCAGATGCCAAGTCCGAGGGTATGGATGAAAAAGTTTCGTTGGTTAAATAGTTCAACGTGTTCATGTACTGCAGAAAAAATATTGCAAGGTATTCATCACCAGGGTTGGAAAGGACAGACACTCTATAACTGTATATCGAATAATATAAAACTACATCTAAAATGGAAACGAATGAGCTTGGGTTTTAGCATTACCATCTTGACATTGTTATGGCAATCAAACAATGGTTTCCGTGCCACTAAATGATAGGACAGGCATCCAAAACTAAAAATATCTGAAGAAACCCCAACTGAAGTAGTTTTGCTCCGCACCAATTCAGGTGCAGTATAATTTAAAGATGGTTGTAGTGGCAAGATTGAGTCTTCAACATCATATTCCTGTACAGATCCATCCATATTATACCACAGTCATAACACAGTCACCATGTAGATGCCAGAGTTGAATCCAAAAGTTGTATAACAATCTAGTAATCGATTACGAGTTTTAAAAACCCACAGAGTAGTGGAAAGATTGCATGTTATTCAAATTTCCATCCTGTGTTTCTGAAATAGCAAAGCCAAACCCAGCAAGCTTCCAGGAACCAGCCGAAGTAATGAGAACATTCTGCAAATGAAGTTTCATACACACATTTAAACCACAACAGCTTCAAAGAAGATGAATAAGTATTAGGTATAAATGTTTTCAAAGCAACCTCTGGAGATACAGCACGATGAATTAGATGGGCGTTATTATGGAGAAAGTTTAATGTCTCTGCAATTTGGAGGAGCCCATGTTTCACCTCCAACAAGCTCATCTCCTGCAACAATTATTGGGAAATAGTAAACTATCTTGTTCATAGCGAAGTTAGTATTAAGCTAGAAACGAGCGTAACACACCATGGACTTAAGATCTTTAGGAACGTTATCAACGTTATCTACATTCCCAAGCGCATTAGCCACGGATGCGAATAGCGGCTCCGTAACCATAGCCATAGCGTTCTTGTTCTCATCAAGCGCCTGAACCACGTGGACCACACCGGGATGTCTAAGCCGCACAAGCTTCCCCGCATCAGCACGAATCAAATCGAGAAACGTGTCTTCTACAGCTTTGGATAATCCTGCCCTCACACGAGCCTCCGATAAGGCGCGCTTATCAAGCACCCAGACGCAGACGGTTGGATACTGCTGAGGACGCGTGGAGTCACGTGCCTTGGCGGAGTAGAGCTTCCAGGCGAGGCCAGGACCACCGGAACCGATCTGATTGTGTAGCTCGTAGTCCTGAAGAGGCTTGGGACCCGTAACCTCCTGGACCGTGGTTTGAACCGTCTTCTCAATCACCGCGGCAGTTTTGGCTAGAGCTTGTGTCAGCGTTCTCATATTAATCGACATTATTTTATCGAAATAACTTGCTGAACGAGAAGCGATTCGACGAGTAAAAGCTAAATGAGAATTGTGTCTTAAGAGAGATGAAATCAGAAACCTGAAATTGAAGATCGTCTTCTTCCTTGACCCTTTATTAGCGAGGAGACTCGTGTCTTTTGATTTTTTTTTTCCTCCCTCACTCGTTTTTCTGGTTTCTATTAGTTTATTATTTTTCATTTATAAGCCAAACAGGTCTATCAGTGCACTCCTCTCGCCGGAATTTTCTGACGATAACCTTTTTGCTGGCTTCAACCGTCGACATATTTCAGTGACTACTCACCTCCAATCCCGAAGTATCCTTCCGCCTGCCTGGACCCATATCTAAACCTCCTTACTTCCAGACAATTTTATTTCATCCCTAGCTTTCCTGGAGGTGGGTACCGTAAGACCCTCGAGGCCTCTTTGCTTTCGGAGAGACGATGGATAAATACCTAGTTGAAGAGATGCGTGCAATGGCGATCGGTGAGAACAAGATTATCGATCTCCCGAGATCTGGCTGTTACGGCATTATTCTAGATGATGAGCTCACAATCATAGGTAAACTTTTAAACTCGAAAGCCCAGAACATTGCTAGGTTGATGATGGGAATGTCTAGGATTTAGAGATTGAATAATAGGATCAGAGGAACCGTTCTGGGCAAAGATACTTTCTTATTTTGCTTTGAATCTAGCAAAGATATGAAAGAAATTTTGTAATTCCGCCTCTGGAATTTTGAAAATTGTGGTTTCACCATATCAAAACTAGATAAGAATTTCATTGATGAATGTCTTTCTAAAATACCTATATGGATTAGACTCTCAGACATACCCATCAAATTCTTCACAATTGACCTCTTTAAATCTATAGCCACCTCAATAGGTGAGGTCTTGGAAGTGGACTTTGATCCAAACAAGACTCATCTTCATTCCTTACAGAATTAGAATCCTTTTCAGTACCAATAACCCGATTAGGAAATCTAGAACCTTCAGACTTCCTTCAGGAGAAACCATTGTGGTGAAAGTGGATTACGAAAGGGTTAAGAACATATGCAACAAATGTAGAGTTCTCACGCACAGTGATGAAAGCTGTACACTTGTGGCTGAAGTGAATGTGAGTAATGAGAAAAGGAACTCGAAATCAAAGTCACAGGAAGAGAAAATCAGACCGACCAATCTATCTTCTTCTATCAAATCCTCTGTTACCACAAACGATCCACACACTAAGCTAGGTGAAGCTTCAAATCAGGCAGGAGTGAACACTAGAACCTCCACTACCGCTGGTACACTAGAACCCCTTGTTTCCCATACCTCAGACATGATGGAAGCATGCCCTGAATCTAACTCCAAAACTTTGAACCCACCCAAACGAGTTAGCTCCAATGACATGGAAGGGAATGTAGAGGATGAGCATACTCCACAAACAAGCAAGGAACCTAATTTAAGCAAAGACCTGAATGATCACAATAAACAACTGGTTCCTTATGGAACTTCACAAGCACACCGCAGCTCAGCTAAGATCAGCCGTCAATACTTCTCAAAAAAGAAGAAAAGAATTCTGGAGGAAAGGCTGAAGTCTCACAAAGAAGCAAAAACTTCCTATGCGGGTCTGGTGGCTGTCTAGAAGCCACCCACTTCCCAATGAGCATACTAAGTTGGAACTATCAAAGATTGAGGAGCATTTTGACAGTTTGACGTCTTAAGGATATCAAAAAAGATATGTTTCCCAACATTATGTTCCTCATAGAGACAAAAATGAGAAAACTCAGCTACAATCTATCCAACAATGGACTAGATATGACCATCTACACACCGTTGAACCCATTGGTCTTAGCGGGGGACTTGCGTTACTCTGGAAACACCACTTCCAGCTAAAGATCAATAGTATCTCAACTCACCTAATAGATGCAACCTTCATCATAGATAATAAAAAGTCCATATTTCCTTCATTTATGGGCACCTTGTGGTCGGTCTCAGACCTTTCGTATGTGAAGGGATTTGTTCACTGGGTGAATACAGACATGAACCATGGCTACTCATTGGGGATTTCAATGAAACCACCTCGCATGAAGATAAACTAGATAGCCCTAGAAGACTAAATAGTTCATTTTACCCTTTCAGAAATCTCATCCGTAGATGTCGTCTTAGATAGATCACTAGCGTTAGGCCTCACTTCTCATGGATGGGCATGAGGAATAACCTGTGGATTCAGTGTAGACTTGATTGGAGTTTTGGAAACAGTAAATGGTGGTCCGCTTTCATGAGAACAACCACTACCTATATGCCCATTATGGGCTGAGACCATAGACCCCTATACACAACTATAATGGCAGACAACTCAAAATACATGACCAGATTCTGTTTCGACAAAAGATGGATATACAGGAAGGATTTCAGGGAACTTGTTCACAATTCCTGGATCAAAAGCTCTAACTTGGATGGTAACAGCACCCAGGACTGCATTACTCTTTGCAGAAAGGATATCTCCCAATGGAAAAGAATAGAGAAAGTTAAAGACCGCAACTCAACTGACTGGCTTCAAACCAGATTGGATGCGAAAATGTCGACAATAAACCCTGACCTTCAACTTATAGGAGCTCTCAAAAAGGAACTCATCACCACTACATTAGAAGAAGAAAAGTTCTGGAAGCAGAAGAATAAAGAGAAATGGTTATTTCAGGGAGACCATAACACAAAATTCTTCCTCAGATACATCAACTATAAGAGAGTCAAAAACAGATTGATTGGCCTAAAAGACAACAATGGTACAATTAAATTGAGGAAGGTTCCAATGGAAACGTGGCTGTAAATTATTTTGCTAATCTCTTCAAATCCACTCGTCCCACTGACATATAGTACGCCATAAACGACTTAAGACCAAAGGTCTCTGAGACTATGAACTCGCAACTGTTGGCACCTATCACTACAACAGAAATCAAACAAGTTGTTTTCAGTATTAAAAGTGACAGTGCCCTTGGACCTGATGGGATGACTGGAGCCTTCTTCCAATTATTCTGGAACGTGGTAGGGAACAAAGTTTCTGCAGATGTCAAAGAAGCCTTCCAGAACAGATGATTCCCCATGGACTGGAACTACACTCATATTGCCGTGATTCCTAAATGACAAAACGCAACCGAGATGAACGACTTCAGGCCAATTAGTCTCTGTATGGTCATGTATAAAATCCTAGCTAAAATCATTACAAAAAGACTTCAACAATTCCTTCCACAAATCATACCGGAAACACAAGGTGCTTTCACCACTGGCAGATTAATATCAGATAAGGTTTTACTTGCCCATGAAATCATGCACCACCTTCATACCAATAAGGATGGACAAAGGAACTTCATGGTGTTAAGACTAACATGTCTAAGGCATATGACAGACTTGAATGGAATTTCTTATAGACAATTCTTCTGAAACTAGTCTTTAATTGCAAATGGGTTCAACTGATCATGTTTTGTGTCTCGTCAGTCAGATTTTCAATCCTTATCAATGGCTCCCCATATGGTTATGTCAATCCGGAAAGGGGTATCAGGCAGGAAGACCCTCTATCGCCATTCTTTTTCGTCTTGGGAACTGAAGGATTAATTCATTTGATGAATAGGGCCACCTTAATAACATGATCACGTGAGTCAAATTCCACCAGGATCACCAACCTATTCAACATCTTCTATATGCAAATGACAACCTATTCATTTGCAAAGCTTCACTAAAAGAAGCTTCAGAACTCAAAATATGTTTTAAAACCTATGAAAGATTATCATGATAGTGCATCAATTTCGACAAATCTGTCATTGCTTTTGGGAAACATGTCCCTTTGCCAACAAAAGAGGAAATCAAACAGATTCTCCATATTAATCAATGGAATTGGAAAATATTTAGGAATACCAGAATGCTTTAGAGGTTCCAAAAAACATATTTTCAGATATATCTCACTAAAACTAGACTCAAGCACTGACAGTTGGTTTTCCAAAACTCTATCGCTGGGAGGGAAAGAAATCTTGATCAAGTCTGTTGCTATGGATTTCCCGGTCTATGCAATGTCCAGCTTTAAACTCCCTAAGACCACATGTCAAAAATTTACAAGTGCAGTCACACAATACTGGTGGAATACTAACAGAGACAGAAAGAAAATTCCATGGGTATCTTGGAAGAAGATGTGTCAATACAAGAAAGATGGAGGGCTAGGTTTAAGAGATGTGGAGCATTTTGATCAGGCTCTACTAGCCAAACAAGCTTGGAGAATTCTCTCTCATCCAGAATCTTTAATAGGAAGAATGTACAAAGCCAGATACTTCCATAACAACGATTTCATGTCAAGTGATCACACCTCCAAACCATCATACGCTTGGACTAGTATTTGCTTTGGGAAGGATCTTCTGCTCCAAGGACTATTAAGACAAATCAGGAATGGTCAGGGACTTACGTATGGTCCAGCAAATGGATATCTGATGGACATCCCAGAATGCCCATTAGTAGAGACCAAAGATTTGATGTCAATCTTAAGGTTTCAGATCTCATTTTCAACGGGAATTGGGATCACACAAAGATTCATGCAACTTTCTTGGAATTTGATGCTAAAATAATTATATCAATGCCTTTGTGTGCTGAGTCAAGGAATCCTGGATCTGGAGCTTAACACCCTCAGGATCATACAATGTATGAAGTGTCTATCGTCTTCTGCACCAGCTTAAACTTTCGAATATGCATTCAGGAAACATGATCAATCAACTAGTGACTCAACTAAAAAACAGAATTTGGAAGCTCTCTATTCCAAGGAAAATCTCACTATTTCTATGGAGAGCCCTCTCTGGTGTCTTGTCCATCATGGAAAGACTCAAATCAAGGAAAATCATCACCATGGACACATGTCCCATCTGTGGGATAGGAAGTGAGACAATCAACCATTGTCTTTTCCTATGTTCGACGGCAAGGCAACTATGGTCCTTATGTAATGTTATTCTGCCAATACACGGTTTCTCCATGACTTCCCTCTTCACCAACTTTGCCTTCCTAATGAATCCTACAGGACACGATCAACCCTATAAAGAACTGAAACACATATTCCCTTGGGTCCTATGCTCAATCTGGAAGGTTAGGAACGAGATAACTATACAAAATGTCCACCCAAACCTGCAACTTAAAGCACATGAAATCATTGCGGAAGCTGAGGCGTGGAATCTGATTCATCAGAAAGAAACAACCAGAGCTAATCAGCTTAGGAGTCATGTGGTTCCTAAATTCACTAGGGAGGAAGTAGAAACAGATCATTAGGTCAATTGGGATATAGTATGGTCCAACCGTGACCATTTAAATGGAGCGGCTATTATTCTTCATGGGAAACAACATAATAGCATACTACATGCTCGTCATATGATATAAAACTCTGAATCTTTCTAATCCCTAATATTCTCCGGATTAATTTGGACTTTAGAATTTCTACTGGAACTTCACATTTCAAATATCACCATACCATTGTCAACGAAAATCTGTATGCGGCAGTCTCCACTCTTTCAAAATGGCCCAAACACAGAACATGGCTTCGCAAGATCAAGGCACTAGTTTAATGTTTAACGGTTTGCAATTTCAACTCTATTTCACCTAGGCAGAATTTGAATGTTAAGGCTATAGCTTGCAGTGTAGTTCAAGAGGGTAGATATAATGATTATATTGGCTATGGTCTCCCAAGTTGGCTACAAAGCCCATAGTGAAACCTCCCGGTCTATCATTTTGGTCAAACAATGGTGATGTTTTTGTCATCTTGATGCGTGTGGATAACATGCCAGCTACATCTACTCCCCCTTAAATGGCCACATTCCTTCCCTAGAATTCTCCCTAGGATTATAAGTGCTTTTTCCATGATTATAGGTTAACTCCTCTTAGAATACTACCACTTATTTCTAAGATAACTTCGACTTTCATTTGTTCATTATGAAACCGGTTTAACCTTCTGGCTCTGTTTGGTTAGAATCTATAGAATCCCTTTAAACCAGCAGGGGTTTAGCCTCTAAGATAATGTTTAATCATTAGCCATCATTAAAACTTTTTCCCTTGTGCCTTGTTCTCCTTGATTCATTCGCCCACATTGATTCTCCAAGGAAGTGAACTCATTTCTCTCTCAAGGCTTTTCAGTTTCCTAAAAACTAATGATGATCTAGCTCTTGCTCCAATAATGATTTTGATTTTTTCTTAATTTAAAAGCCTGTCTCTTAGAGATTATCCGCTAACCCCTATTGACAGCCATTCAAAGACTGCCAAGTGGCAATATCAGGAAATTACGGCTCTATATCTCACGCCAACTCTCCGGGAAGACAAAAAGATTGTGTGTCTAAACATATCTGGTAATAAGCTCCTCCCATGCAAACTCAACACGACAAACAAGAGAAGCTAAGAGTGCGATAAGGAAGTGGAAGCTCACTTCACTCTCTAGACACTATCTATAAAAGGATTCATCTCATTAACTCAACACATCACCTCTACTTCTAAATGGTCAGCAATTTCTGGCAGATGCTCAACCAATTTGATCTGGGGAGAAACAACGCAGCAGTCTACCTTCCCTCCCCGATGTATCAAGAATGCTTACTCAAGAACATGCACAGTTTACTGATTAGAGCAATCAATCCATTGGAGTAGAGCATTCCGGACATGATTGAAGATTTGCCAAAGGACTGGAGCCTCCATGGTGTAGTGCATGGGCGTATGCTTGATAAGGAGTTCGCCCAATTTCTCTTTGAACGTGAAGAAGACATGAATGCAATATACCGTATGCAACCACTCTTATACAACATTTGGTTAGTTGTAGCAGAAAAGTGGATTCGTAATCATACTCTACGTCCAGTCAACAGAGTTCACCTCTAGATTCAGATTCGATAGCTCCCGATCCAATATACATCTGAAGAGGTGGTCATAATGCTAGCAGCTTTGGTTGGGGAGGTTATTGATATCGACATGGATAACTCTGCAGTAACAAGGCCTTTTGTTGCAAATGCAAAGGTTAGCTTCTACACGGGTGAGAGACTGCGCTTCTACAGAGCAGTTTACTATCAAAATGTGACCTCTTCCAGATTTAATACTACTATGAGTGGGTCACCAAACTGTGTCTCAACTGTCAAAGGATCACTCACCCTACCACACACTGCACGCACATCAACTCACCACTGGATTATTACTATGGCCCTCAAAATCATCCAGAATCAGTTTCAATCTCTAGAAATGGCTGACCCAACGGACAGTTGGACTACTTCTTTAGGTTCTAACATCTCCCAACCGTCTTCTCTTTTTACTGGAAGGGTTCTTAGACCTTGACTCCAGTTCTATTAGCACAAAGGTGACGATTGATGATGCACTTAATAATCTCACCGACACTTTCATTGCTGATGTGTCTGCTGAACATCAAGACCTGGATCTCTCTATCCCTGATGTATCGCCGGATCCACTAATGCAAGCAACACACGAGAATCTACCCAATCTGCAAGATGCGCAAGAGATTCCTCTAGGTATTACTATTGCTAAGGATTCTAAGACCATCCGCATTGGGAGGTTCTCACACGAGTCTCTCATCAAAAAAAATAATGATAAAATATCTCTTATATAATAAAAGCATAGCATTAACTTAAATATCGTGTTA
>OVBA01008144.1:0-13083 GCA_900406435.1 Lepidium aucheri
CTCCACAATATGATTGTCGAAGACGAACGACATATGTATACACAGTTCGATATGAGCGAATTCACAGAGGCGGAATCTTCCGGAAGTACACAAGTCAATGTCACATATTCTACAAATATTCCATCCAATCTCGTCGATATGATGGCCACTCGATCTCGAATTCGTGATCGAACAATCCACGAACAATTGAAGAACGATTTGGTCGAACATATATGGACTAAATTTTCGGCAAATCATGATTAAATAGATTTNTATTTTCTCTACTTCTTAATTACTCTACTTATGTCTTTCTCTTACAATTACTAATTCCAAATAATAATTCTATCACCTAAAAAAATTATTATTTTAATTAAGAAACCCATACAAAAAACCCCCAATAATCACCAACACAAACTCAAAAAAACTCACAATCTCTTAACAACACTTTTTACTACTTTAATTATTATTTTATTCTTAGAAACCCAAAATAAGAAACCCCTATAATGTTGCTCTTAGTATCCTTTTCATTATCTCTTTTGGTTTCCCACTTTTTTCTACCTAAATTACATGAAAACGGAAACAGATATGTGAAATGAAATATATAGAACATCAAAAAGAAAATTTTAATATCTTTAGAGAATATGTACATTTTGGAGATATATGTATATATAATATTAAATTCCAAATCATATAACTAGTTTACTTAATTAATAATAACTATTTTAACAAAAAAATCATAAAAATTTGACATCAAAGGTTTAGTATGTCTTTTTGACTTTATTTTTAATTGATTAAGTTTTAGAAAAATAATAATATCTTTTTAAATCATTTCGTAAACAATTTGATTGTGTTTATAAAAATTTCTATATTATGTTTCCAAAACAGAAACAAGCGTTCTCAAATCGGACTTGTGTTTCCATCATTTTTCCAATTCGAGATTTTTAGGAATCGTGTGTTTTTGACGTTTCTACCATATTTCCGAGAATTTTTTATTTCAAGAAGTTTCTGAAGCGGATAACGGACTTCGAAAGGAGTTTCTATGCAATCTAGTTTTCTACTAATCTTAAATTTTTTTCTTAAATTGTATTTTCTTCACGCTGTAACAATATTTCATTACATTTTAGTAGAATTTTTTATATAAAAAGTGGGTCATCTGTTATTTTAATTATTACGTTTTTATATAAAAGTTTATTAGTTGCTTGCCAAATTTTTATGTTAACGTGAAATTCTGATGATATTTTTCTCAAAAATGAGTACCATCAAAAATTTCATAACAATAAACGCATTTATCAAAAACTTGTATGTAATGTTTTATGGCTTTCAAACGGTCAAATATTCTATCGAGCATTTGTGATAGAATTTCACAAAAAAAAAAAAATATAGAAATTTTGAAATACGGATCGAATTTTAATCTCTACAGGTCCAGAATCAGTCTTCAATCTATTTCCCTTAGAAATATTTCTTCTAAGTGGATTCAAAGTAGAGACTTCTTTTCGGTGAAGATCCAATAGACCGAGAGTCACTTGGTTGTTTCAACAATTTTGATAACTATTATCAAGAATAATAGTATTTTAAAAATTACCGTATATTAGTTGTTTCTATTCTACCAATGAAATATATATTAGTTGTTTTTTTTTTTTGAGCAACACATGTTAGTTAATTGATTTTGTTATTTGGATATCACACACCTTCTGCAATGAACATTCGATATAGAAATTGGCATATGTTTCTTTTCGAAAAAGAATATTGAAGAGATCGTGTTAGTCATAGTTAGGAGTGTCAAGACCGCCTTTAAACTCGCGGATTATGTTTAAACCGTTCTGCTATGGGGTGGATTAGGGTTATATATTTGAAGTTCAAATATAAAGCAAGTTTTGCGGGTTAATCCATCATGAACAACAGGTTAATGTGGGTTTGACCATTTGATTAGTGGGCCGATCCACAGACATATATAAATTACCAAAAAATAAAATTTATAAATAATCAAATTAAAAAAAATTACAATATCAGATAATATATAATGTCAATATAAAACATAATTATCTCTTAATTTTGTGAAATCAAACCCTATAAAATAAGTTAACAAATAATTTTAGTTTTTTTATTTATCAAATTTATGTTTATTTATTAAAATATTTAAGAACATATAGATTGAGTATCTTATGGTTTTATAATCTTGTTTGCAATACATTTCTATTTAAAATTAATTTTGTATATTAAATTATAAGCATAATTAAGAAAACTCCAAACAGACCGCATAACCTCCGATCACAAAATAGGGCGTGTTAGAATTATCATATTTATAATTACGGGCTATCCGTATTGTGTAAATGTGAATCTTGTTATATTTCATAGTTATAGAGAGTGGCTCAATTTATACACATGTAGAGAACATTCTAGGTTATGTACATAAGCTAAATACAATAAAGGGAGATATATGATATCTTGAGCATTGATGAGTGATTGCTTAATTATCCCCTTAACATGCCCCCTTAACATGCCCCCTCAAGATGGTGGAGGAAGTCCTACACCAATCTTACTACGTAGTTCCAAGAACTGAGTTCGAAGTAGTGGTTTCGTTAGAGCATCAACTAGTTGATCATGAGTATTGACATGAGAGACTCGTAAAATTTCAGCTTGAACTTGTCCTCTTATGAAATGATAGTCAAGTGCAACATGCTTCATTCTAGTATGAAAAATCGGGTTGGGGCAAAGAAACGTTGCTCCAACATTGTCATAGTAAATTACTAGAGTATGTGGTATCTTAAGATGTAGTCCAGTGAGAATGTTGGCAAACCATCTGATTTCGGTAGAAGAGTTAGCAACAGCTCTGTATTCCGCCTCTGTTGAAGAACGAGCAACACTGTCTTGTTTCTTGGCAGACCAAGAGATAGGCGTTTTACCAAGATATGTCACATAGGCGCTGGTGGAGACATAGTAATCCTAATCTCCAGCCCAGTCTGCATAAGAGTAAGCATGAAGAGACATTGTATAATTTACAGTGAAGAAAATACCATGTGATCTAGTGCCATTGAGGTAGTGCAAAACTTGTTTTGCTGCTTGCCAATGATTAGTCCTTGGTTAATGCATATACTGAGGCACTTTGTTGACTGCAAAGTCTATACCTGGTCGGTTGAAAGAAAGATACAGAAGATTTCCAACGATTCGGCGATAGTCTCTAGGGTCCGTGATCATCATCGGAGGTGAGAGTAAGCTTGGGATGAGATGCCATCGGTGTACTGACTGTCTTTGATTCAGTCATGTTGTGAGTGTGAAGAAGATCAATGATATATTTCTTTTGGTAGAGATGTAGACCAGCAGGTGTGCGGTGCGTTTCGAAGCCAAGAAAATAATATAAACTTTCTGGATCTTTGATAGAAAATCGGGAAGCAAGAAGGTTAGGAATCTGTTGTATCTCTGAGGAGTTATTGCCTGGGACCAGAATTTCATCAACATAAACTAGAAGATATGTTAGATGATTACCATTGCATAAGACAAAGAGGGATGTGTCGGCCAAAGAGTTTTTGAATCCTATGCTGAGGAGAAAGGATCGCAATTCAGTGTACCATGCCCGAGGTGCCTGCTTGAGACCATAAATAGCTTTGTGAAGTCGACATGCATGTGTTGGATTATCCGGGTCAACAAATTCTGGAAGTTGTTCCATATATACTTCTTCTTCAAGAGTCCCCTGGAGAAATGCATTGTTGATGTCTAGCTGGAGGAGAGGCCAAGATCGAGACACAGCTACATCAAGAACAATTCTAATTGTGGTTGACTTGGCTGAAAGTTTCAGAGAAATCTCTTCCACATTGTTGTGTGTAGCCCTTTACCACTCGAGACTTACATCTCCCCAGGTCACCATTTAGGAGAAAATTGTATTTGAATAACCACCTACATTCAACAACATTGCGATTCACTGGTCTGGGAATAAGGGAAAATGTACCAGTACGGGCAAAATCATTCATCTCAAATCTGATAGAGAGAGCGCCATCTTCAATCTTTAAGGGCTTGGTTTATGGTGCGCGGTTCATCATGTAGCGAATCATGCTTTGACATTAAGAGATTAATTTTTGGGTTGGGTTTGATGATTTTGTTCTTTCTCCGTGTTTACATCGAGTGAGCGTTGACTGTTGATGAGGTGAGGACTTCATCGTGAGAAGATGAGGGCAGAGGATTTTCTGTCGTGGGCTGGGCTTGAGATAGTGGTTGATCTTGGCTTTTTTCAATTATGGGCTGAGTTTTAGCAAGTGATGGTGCTTGGGCCTGTGCTGAATCTGAAACCAAAGAAGAGTCATTAGTATTATGTGGGCCTGAATTTGGCTCAACTTTTGAATTTGGCATTATTAGTGCTGGTAATGGTTAAGCTAAGTCCGACACGATGACTTCACCATTGGTGCTGATTGAATTGCCTCCGAGGAACCCAACGGGTGAGGACCAGGCATCGGCAATTCCGTTGAAGAAGGTGAAGGCAGTGTTGATTGTATTAGTGGGTGATGAAGCGAGACTATGTCAACACTGTGATTCGTGGTTTAGGAGTTAATTTCAGGTGATGGTGTGAGTCAGTTTGCGGTGGAGTTTGATGAAACGAGAATTGGGTTTTGTCGAAGAGAACGTGTCTGGAGACATACAACCTGTTCGTCGGGAGGTGAAGACACATGTATGCGCTTTGACTTGTTGACTAACCCATGAATACACATGGTAAGGATCGAATTTGAAGCTTGTGATTTGATATGGTCTGATCTAGGGAAAACACAGTGACCTTAATACACGCATCTTCATATAGTTTGGAGAATCACCAAACAATTTGTGAAATAGAGAGTCCATATTTAAGACCGGCGGTTGTAGCCTGTTAATAAGGTAGATTGAAGCAGCAAAGGCGTAGCTCCAGTGGGAGGTTGGTATCCCCACATGAGTCATAAGAGTAAGTCCAGTCTATACGATGTGTCGGTGTTTCCTTTCAGAGATCCCGTTATGTTTAGGGTATGTGGTGGAGAAGTTTAATGTGAGATTCCTGCAACAACAAGTATGGAGTGAAGAGCAACAAATTCACCACTGTCGTCTGAGTATAGAGCTCCAATTTTGGTGCGGAATTGATTTTCAACCAGGTTTTTAAAAGGGTGGAAGATTTCTTTAACTTGGGATTTTGTCTTGAGTGGATATAACCAGGAATATCAGGTGTAATGATCTATGAAAACAACATAGTGCTTGTAGTTGTCAACAGAGAGAATTAGAGAGGTCTAAAGGCATGTGAAAACAATTTCTAGGGGGTGTGTGGTTTTGATAGTGGAGAGGAAAAAAGGTTGTTCGTGACTTTTATTAATAGAACAATCAGTACAGGATAACGTGGTAATGCTTTTATTAGAATGCGTATAAGAGAAATAAGATAAAACATTGTTGAGGACGATGGTAGCTTAATGACCGAGCTGATAGTGCTAGTCTTTTATTGATGGTTGAACACTTGAAATAGCAGAGAATGTTGATGAAGATAAGGTCGACCACTTATACAGCCCATTACTGACTTTGGCTTGGTACAACGGGACCCCTGAGGTCAGGTCTTTCACATGAAAGGTAGATGTAAACATTTTAACAGACACACAATTAGAACAACATAATCAATTGACTGAAATAAGGTTCTTTTGAATTGTAGGTACACAAAGAACATTATGCAGTTGTAAAGGTTTGGAAGCAGAGGGAACAGATGTGAAACCAGTGTTTGTGATTGCCAAGGCTGAACCATCACCAATGACTACACCGTCATTACCATCATAAGGTTTGTGAAGAGCTAAGTTATTGAGATCGTTGGTCATATAGTGAGTTGCTCCACTGTCTAGGAGCCAGCTTGAAGACGTGGGAGCTGCATCTCCGAAAGAAAAATTTGCTGTTGGTGGCTGCCAAGGTGGATTGGAGAAGGATCGGTTTTGAGTTGCATATGAGAGGAGTTCAGGGTAGCGACAAGCACTGTGACCATGAACACCACATAATTGGCATTTTCCTTGATACCCAAGAGTGTTGTTGTTGTTGTTGTTTCTGTTATCTTGCCTCTGGTATTCTTGTGGATTTGTATTGTTATTACACTGTTGATTTCTGGACCATTGTTCTTGGTTGTTGTTGTTCCATTGACGATTTGATTGACGGTCATAATTTATTTTGTTTTTGTATGCAAGATTTGCAGTTATTGGTGTGTCTGCAGAGTGGCAAGAGGATGTGAGAAGATTAGCTTCATGATTCAATAGTTTCTCATGAATTTCAACCAACGATGGAGCAACGTCCCTACCTTCAATTTGATCAGCGACAACTTTGTACTCATCAGGAAGGCCATTGAGAACGTATTCAATCTGGTCTTCGTGATCCATAGGTTTGTCAAGGAGGGAGAGTTGATCGAATCTGGTGGTAAGGCCACACATGTATTCATCGATCGATTTGTTACCTTTGCACTAGGATTTGATTTGGTGGCGAATTTGCTTGATAGGTCCACAACTAGGCTTTGCATAAGTTTGTGTAAGAGTGTCCCATACATCAGCTGTGGTGAGACAACGAGAGATAAGAGGTTGAATAGGAGTGGATAGGGCATCAAGCAAGCTGATATAGAGTAGTTTGTCTTGGCGTTTCCAGGCTGTGAACACTGGATTGATGCTGGTGGTATTTTGAACAGTGGTCGTGGTAGCAGGAGGTGATTTGGAGCCATCGAGAAAACCAACAAGTCCATAGCCGTCAAGGAGAAAATGAACCTAAAGATTCCACGTAAGATAGTTTGTGGCTGTTAGTTTTGTAATATTAGCCATGTTGACATTGAGGATTGTCTGACTGTTGGGATCAACAATTTCAACATTGTTGTTGGCCATTGTAGGGAAACAAAAGAAAGGAAGATTGGTAGAGAGAGGTTAATCAATCATGCTCTGATATCATGTCAATGTGAATCTTGTTATATTTCACAGTTACAGAGAGTGGCTGAATTTATACACATGTAGAGAACATTCTAGGTTCTGTACATAAGGTAAATACAATAAAAGGACATATATGATATCTTGAGTATTGATGAGTGATTGCTTAATTATCTTCTTAACATATTGTCCCTTTTAACCCCCAAAAAAATAGACCCAAAGGTTAAATGGGATGTAGGTTAACTGAATTAACACCCTTAGTTATAGCTTAATATTTAGCCTCGAAAGAAAATGTAAAGACATTTTATCAAAATTTTGTTTTATCTAAAATGAAAAAAACCTTATTGAAACAACCAATAAAAGAGCGACATGTAAAAGAGCAACTAGCTCAAACCAAATTGCACCAAACAAAAATTGTAATATTTACAAATTCGCACATAGGAAGATGCAACGACATAGAGGCCGATTGGTAAAGGGTGTAGCTTTTAGTTTTTTTGCTGTAGAATTTTGACTGTAGGGTTTTATAACAACGAAAAAACAAGAATAACTGTAATTAGAAAAATAACTTTAGTTAAATAGTTAAAATGTTCATCTTTGTGTCTTTTTTATTGGAGTTCTACATCAAAGAATCATATGATCTTAGATGATATTGTTTAAAATTTTGAGAACAAAAGAATTTGAATTATTTGTAGTGGGTCTGAGTGAGTTCAAGACCCACTATCAAATTTACTCAGAGGTTTAATCTAGTGGAAGCATGAACGAAACCCTAACGGAACTTACATAGCTCTCTAGCAAAGAGAACGCGAAGGTTCGAACTAGGAATCTTGAGCAAGATGCGAAGTGTAATTAACGAAACAGAATCCCAAATTATTTGATTACGGCGTAATAAGGAAAGAAAATGTCATGAGACATTAATAACTTCTGATTATAAAAAGAGGAAGATAAAAGAGTGATGTTCATCGTGATAAGAGGAAGACAAAAGAGTGATGTTCATCGTGATTAGTAGTCTTTCATGCCTGCTTTTTGTTCTTTGTCACCATTTAGCTGCTAGTTTCATTTATTTTAGTATATGTTTTCTTTCTTTTAGCATTTTAGATTTTTAGGAGTTCGAGTTGCAAATTTTGTATTTCTTGAGTCAATTTGAAGTGATTTGGAGCCACTTAGGAAGATTTGTAACTTGGAGGTGGATGAAGAAGCCTAAGGATGGAGTTAAGATGCATTTGATCAAGAAAGACGACCATCTGGTTTTAAGTATTGACCACCTTGTCGTTACTATGGTCCGTAGAAATGTTACTATGGTCCGTAGAAATGCATGAATCAAAGACGTACCATTCTAGACGAAAGTATCAACCAGCCGGTCAATACTGAAATCGATAGATTTGCGCAAACCAAAAGTTTTCATTCTGGTCCAAAGTATCGATCGTTCGGTTGGTACCCCGGTCAGTACTTTTGCACATGCACAATTATTTCATTATGTCCGATCCAATTTATTTCGGATTGACCCGGTTCTGTTTTTAATACATTAAAACTCTAATGTTTAAGGGTTTAGAACATCTAAGCTTTAATTTCCAGACACTAAGACATATCGAGAGAGTGAGTTTGAGAGAGACTACTTGAGACCCCTTTGGATGATTCTTCTTCGATCATTCCTTGAATAAATTGATAATCTCATAACTTAATCTCTTATCTATTTTATTATATTTATCTTTGGTTGTTTCTCTTTTGTTTTGCATTTTCCAATAGCTATGTATGAGTAGTTCATTTGATCGATTGATGGTTAGGTAATCTAGGATTAGATGATTGATTTTTGATGCTTAGGTTGTTAGATCCCTTCATATTAGGTGATCTTAATGGTAAATTTAACTTGACCATTTTGAGTCCAGATGCTAGGAAAATTTCATGCCTGCAAGGTGTTTGTGAAAATTCCTAAAAGACCTATTTATGAACTTTTCTTCCCTAGCCATTGAGAGCTGAAGTTAGGATGATTAGTGGACTAAATGAACATGTTTTTAATGTTTATTGATCTTTAAATTGGGAGATGAGAGTTTAGCTTGATTGATGAAGGGATTAATGCCATGAGAGTTAGGTGATCTAAATAAGTGTTTCATGTCCTAGGCTGAGCCTCAATGTTATCTTAACCATCTCTAACTGATTGTGTTTTCCGATTGATCGAGTACCTAACCAAAGATCCATTGCTTTTTTTTGATAGTTTAAGTTTGATCGTTTTTGTTTTTGTTTGTTTACTTTAATATTGAGTTGTTAATGCTTTATTCATTTGATTTGAGTTTAGTTAGTATTTCGTTTGATCTTCCTTTGGTTTTATCCTTGCTCTTGTCTAAGTTTTAGTAGTCTTTTAATTTCAAATCTCAATTGATTGTTTTAGCTTAAGTTTGAATCTAATGATTTTAATGTGTAAGTTTTACGTTTCTTGTGTTCGTAACAACAAACGTTTGCACTTGTTGAATTAATTAAGTGTTAAAAATAGCAAACATCAAAGAGGAAGCGATCAAACTCTTGGACATTCAACCACCGCAAAAACCAGTTAGAATCAAGAATAGCAGGACTCCACAACAATATATTTTCTTTTTTGATAATTCTTATTTTTAATTGTTAGTTCGAATATGCCTTATTGTTTGCATGATAAATTAATTAATAACATTAAGTTATTTCGGACTAGTATGCAAACCAAACGTCGAGATCGTGAGGGGACGGAAAGAGGCTTGCAATCAACTAAGATCTCGAAGATCTGTCCCGAACGTGTTCGAAGGCAAACCAAGATTTTTAACTAAATGTTTAATTGCATCATTGCTTGCGTTATAAAAAAAATTGTTTTGAAACACTTACCGACGTACGTATAACAAAAACATTGCGATATAACTAATATGTTAAAAATAAATATTCATGTTAGGAAAATTTTTGAGTATAATTGTATATAAAATATATTAAACTTTTATAATCTGTTTGACAATTATTAAATTTTTATTTATTTTATTACATAATTACTTGCCGTCAGGAAAAATAGTTTATAATATTTACTTTTGTTTATTTATAACTTATTTCTGATATTAAAAAGTGTCTAAAAAATATTATAAATTATTTATGGTTCTTAAAGATAAACGGTTATAGAGATATGTTATATTTGGATCGAGTACAGAAATATGACAATCATAGAATTTTGAAGAGGTGTATTTAAGTAGGAAAAATAATTTAAAATAATTAGAAGAATATTTATTAATAAGAGAATGGATGATAAGAAAAAGAATAATATGAGGAAGGTCATATTCATCATTTTATGTTAGGTCTTTCTAAATTTTTCTTAGCAACTAATTTATAGAAGAATATTTTACAACTTTTAATTAAAATTGGTTGGAATTCTAAGAAAGACCAAATTGGTTAATTCTCGATATGCAACCAAGAAAGTTATTTTATTTTGGTTAAAATGCTAAGATTAAACCTACCTTGATAGTTTCTATGGATTGGCCAATGAAATTTGATTTGGGTATAGTTGAAGGAATGGTTGTTATCAAAACCCTCACACTCATCTGTGGGTCTTCAATTACTCATTCTCTCTGTTCACGCAATTTGTTTCACGTCTGTGGGTTAGAGACAAAAATTTATGGAAGCCTCTTTTCCCGTACATGCGGCATCCATAAACTTTCTACCTTTTTAAAATATTATGGTCTTCCAAAAAATTCGTAAAAATATTTTAATAACATGTTGAAAACTTTGACCAATTCTAAAATCAAAGAAAGATATGTGAGAGTTTTTCATATTAATTTGGGGTAAAATTGAGATAATATAATTATTGTAGACGGCAATGGTAAGTTGGAACTATAATTAAGAAGAAAAAAAAGTATGAGAAGTTACATTTTGTGCCTTAAAGACAATGTAGTAGGTAAATTTTACCATTACTCTAGGTAATTTAATTATGTTTTCTCTTAGTATTGAAATTATTATCTTACACATATTGAACGAGGGTATATGAGGAGACATCACCAATAATTCAAATTATTTAAATGAGTAAAAATGATATTTTTGTATAGCTAAACAAACTAATTCATACCTAATTTTTCAAATTATTGGTGTGTTTGTTGATTGCTAACCAAGCATAATCAGTCTTTCCTAAGCAATCTTTAA
The DNA here is from genome assembly GCA_900406435.1 of Lepidium aucheri. Classification (NCBI taxonomy): domain Eukaryota; kingdom Viridiplantae; phylum Streptophyta; class Magnoliopsida; order Brassicales; family Brassicaceae; genus Lepidium; species Lepidium aucheri. Next base: position 10,998 of record OVBA01008144.1, read on the forward strand.
ATGTGTACACAGCTAAAATTTATTGAACTTTTACGTAGAAAATGAAGATATACTTTACTACAAAACAATTATTGTATATTTAAATTCTCAATTTTTGATGTATGTAGAGAATTTATAATTTGTTTTTGTATTTGTGGAATTTTGAAAGTTTAAATACTAAATTATTAAACATTAAGGTTTTCTTAAATGAAATGAGTTTAATGTAAAAACTCATTATACACTATATTCAAATCAAGGATAGTAATTTTTCATCTCCTTTATTATCAATAAATTTAGACTTTATCTCAAATAAATACATTATAGGAGTATGTGTGGTTTTATATTAAAATTTTGTCAAAATTTTTGCAATTGTTTTGTTTTTGTAATCTAAATTCAAAATTTGGGAAAAATATAACAACAACTATAAAACACATTTGCCATCAACTTCAATCATATGTGGATACATAATATGGAAAAATATAATTTTAATTTTAGTATGTAGAGATTTAAACGTCTGTAAATATAATTTAAATGACTTAAATATTACTTTTTTATAAAAATACTAATCATGAAAGATCATTAAAAATAATTTTAATTATAGAGGTTAAATTGTTTTAAGTACTAAATTTAATGTCTATAGAATTTAATTTCAATATTCTTTATTTTATTTTCTTAAAGNATCAGTATTCTTTATTTTATTTTTCTTAAAGTAAATGAATTTAGTGTCAATACTCACAACATTTCAATATCAAATCGAGACTAATAACTTTTTCCCTTCTATATTGTTTAAAAACTTTCTTTTTTATAGAAATAATACATAATTAGAGGTATTGTTAAAAAATTATTATAATTGTAATCACATATAGAAAACATATTTGTAATGAATTTTAATTTTTATATATAGATACAAAAATTGGAAAATACATTCACAAATATAAAATGAATGTTTACATATTAGATTTTTTAATTACAAATATTTTTTAAAATGTTTAATACTAAATTAGTATATGTATCCTTAAATTTATTATTTGTCTTAAATTATGGTTTAAAATGTATTATTATTATCTTAATTATGGTTTAAATTAAGAAGTATTGAGTATATAATTTGTTTACAATTATGGTTTTAAATTTAGAGGTATAAAATTTATATATATTTTTAATTATGGTTTAAAATTAAAAGGTTTTAAAAGGTGGATTGATGATGTGGATGATGATGTAGCTTCATGAGAAGATAGTACATTTAACTTTATATATATACTAGATAATGTCCCATGCTATGCACGGGGTATGTAATATTTTTTTTAATTCTTTATTTATTTATGGTTTGATATGTATGTGTAAATTTATTAATTACTTAATTATACATATATTTGATATATTAAAAATAAATTTATAGTGATTACCAATATTTTTTGTACACGAAATATATTTTTTATTTTTATTTACTTAAGTTTTGATGCATTATAATTTTACATATAAAATTTTTTGACTCGTGTTATTTACGTTTTGACTCATGTTCATTTATGTTTTAGACTCGTTTATAACTTAATTTTTAGAGCCGTATTTGTTTAGCGTTTTGACCCCGTATTTATTTAGGTTTTAAGAACTCTTTAATTTTGCTGTGTTATACATTATCGATAGAACACATATTTTTAATAATTAATATCATAAGTAATTATCAAGTATAAAATAATGTATATATATATATAGAGTTTTAAGATCGTATTCATTTAAGTTTGTAGATTCATGCATATTTTGTTTTATTGTATCAATTTGACATATATTTTTATTTATTAATATTTTAATCAATTCAGTAAGTATATACTAATATAAATGTATGCATAATCATCTTAATAATATGTATTTGTAAAGTAAAAAAACTAATATTTAATATGACTAATATAATTTTTAGTTTTTGAAAACCTGAAAGTTGATATCATTAATTATTTAGTTTTTATAAATGCTCATAGCAATAGTTATTCGTTTTGTTATCTTATAATTAAAAAAATATGTATTTATATCTTCTAAATATAAGTAATGTTTTTGTGAAAATAAATTATTTCCTGCATATTTATATTGAGATTATAAATTTTTCGTTTTTATGTCT
>OVBA01008145.1:247-13081 GCA_900406435.1 Lepidium aucheri
AGTTTTTTTTTTTTTTTTTTCAATTTTCAAAAAACTATAAAACGACGTCGTTTCATCTTAGCTTAAAACGACATCGTTTTACTTTAACGGCAAAACACACGATGCTTCTCATGGCGTGCTTATTTGGCAAGTCAACGAAAACTTTGGTATTTAACTGAAAAGTCAAATAAAATTGAGTGTTTTTTTGGTCGTCCAAAAAGATCATGCTTTTTTTGGCAATTTATGCAAAGTTTGTGTTTTGTTTGGCCGATTTTCCAAAAAATAAACCTACAACAAAGAACATGATAAAAACCTACAACAAAGATTATGTAAACTTACAACACATAAAACAAAAACCTACAAACACGAGAAATTACATTGAGAAAGAAGAAACAATAAACCTACAATGCCTAAGAGATAAACCTACAAAACTGAAGGATATCATGCAAAGTTAAACCTACAACAAATGAATAACAAACCTACATAGAAAGAAAACTAAATCGGCAACGAAGACGAACACAAACCTACAAAAAAAAATGTGTTCAAAGTTTCAAACAAGAAATGTAAAATAAGTCTACAACAAAGACCATAAAAATCTACAACAAAGAAATATTAAACCGACAAAGCACGCTAAAGAAGCCTACATAACAACAAAATTAAGTCGAAAAAGTAAAACTTGTAAACCTACAATTCTTGGGACATAAACCTACAACGAAGAAAATTTAATCGGCATGAAACAATACATAAACCTACATAAAAGAGAATAAGTAAGCCAACAAAGAAGAAAATGAAAACCTACAAAACGTGATGACTAAACCTACAATAAAGTCATAAATTCTCGTAGATTTGCTCTCTGCTGATGTGGAACCCCTCATTGACAGTTTCGTAATATTTTTCTGATCAAATGAAATAAGGGTAAAATGATATTATTTGAGAATAAAAGATTAGTATTGTAATTTTGAAAAATTAAGACTATTCTAGTAAGTACACAATTATATAAAACCAGTATAGTGAATCACCCTTTTTAAAATAGGTAAGTTGCAAAAATAATGGTTGAACTATTTTATTTTAGGAAATATATTTGAAGATATGACTATTTTCAAAAATATTAATTTTTAGTCTCATTGCTGAAATTAACTTCACTTTATCAATAGTCTCAAATATAATACTTCATAACACCTATTCAACCACTTTATTTTTTATTAAACACCCTAATTAAAAATAATATATAATTCAGATGACTACTTCGGCTAATTGAAAAAACATGTTAAAAATAATTTCTTTAGAAGGTCGAAACATATTATATATGAAAAATCGATTAGATATCATTTTCAAAGTTATAATATATACAACAAAACATATTATGGTTTCCAAGGACTTATTTATCTATCTTGTTAATATTTGTTACATGTATTATAAAAGTCTAAATTACAGTTGTTTCTAAGAGCATCAAATTTGTATATTTCTTTGGTTGTCATTTTGTATCTAAATTCTCTAGACAATATATATGTTTCAAAAATGCAGAGCCACATTAATGCAACAATATTCATTTGAATTTGTACATGTACTTTAGTTTGTTTAATATTTCGAACAAAGTATTGATTCGATATGATCTAAAAAAATGATTTCGAATAAAAAAATCAGATCATTAAACATAGTTTCAACCTCTCTTCCAACGTTGTCTGTTATAATTTGATCATTCGAAGAAAAAACATGTAATTGTATATGTTAATAATGCAAATAAAAAATTTGAACTATTAGTTAGCAAGATATTTCAACAGTTATTAAAGAAAAATGTAATAATTTTTTTCTCATAGTTACATATTGAGCGTCCATCAATTTTACTTTTCTTTACAATAAAAAACACTTCTTATTAATCTTCCTAATCAAGCATATCCCCATATATTGTGTTAGGTAATCACTCCTTGTAATTCTTGATTGATGTGAAATCAAATGGATACTATAATAGATCTTAAAAATAATCAATAATCAATATTATCAAATTTTCAACTAGAATGATAAATCTATAGGTTTTCATAAATTACTAGCATAAACAAAATTCTTAAACTCTAACACTACCAAATTCAAAATAGAACATGAGATCGTTTTTTCATAGTCTAAAAACATAGCATAAAATTTTATTTGATGTTTGTGCTTGATCAGCACATAAATAAATCTGATGTGATGTTCATATATCGTTGGTAAGTGTTCACCATCCGATTCAAATGTGGATAAAAGTTTTGCATTGATGTGACTGAATACATGCGTGAACTTATCAAATGTTAGCTCTATGATTAAATCACAAGGCCTTTTTTTTCTTTTCAGTTGTTCCTCATATGCAACAAAACATATTATGGTTTCGGAGGACTTATTTATCTATCATGTTAATATTCGTTACATGTGTTATATAAATCTAAATGACTGTTGTTTCTAAAAGCATCACATTTGTATATTTCTTTGGTTGTCATTTTGTAGCTAAGTTCTCTAAACAACATATATGTTTGAAAAATACAGTGCCACATTAATGCAACAACATTCATTTGAAAATTGTACATGTATTTTAGTTTGTTTGATATTCCGAACAAAGTTTTTTGTTATTGATTAAATATGATGTAAAAAATGATTTTGGACAAAGAAATTAGATCATGAAACATAGTTTCAACCTCTTCTCCAAGTTGTCTGCTATAATTTGATCATTTAAGGAAAACACATGTGATTGTATATGTTAATAAAAAATTTGAACTATTAGTTGCAAGATATTTTTAATAATAATTAAATAAAAAATGTAACAATTTTTTCCTTATAGTTTCATATTGAGCATCCATCAATTTTATTTTTCTTCACTATATAAAACACTTCTTTATCAATCTTCACAACCAAGCATATCCTCAAATATTGTGTTAGCTAATCACTTCTTGAAATTTTTGGTTGATGTCAAATCACATGGATACTATAATATATCATCAAAATAATCTATTATCAGAAATTATCAATTTTTCAACTCAAAATAAAACATGAGGATCGTTTATTCATAGTCTAAAAACATAGCATGAAATTTGATTTGATTTTTGTATTTGATCAGCACAAAAAAGTCAGATTTGGTGTTTATATATGGTAGGTAAGTATTCACAATTTGGTTCGTTTGTGAATAAAAGTTATGCATTGATGTGATCGAATACATGAGTAAACTCATCAAATGTTGACTATGTGATTAAATCATATATATATATATATAATTTACGCTTATAATTCAAACTTTTATATTTTTTTATAGTTTATTCAGTAAGCTAAGTTATAATTCATGATTATCATGATAATTTTGATCCTATTATAAAATCTCATACAAATACTTGATTTAAAATTAATATATAGGTAACAAAATATACCAAGAAATAAACACACAAAAATTAAAAGTATTAAATTACAATTAAAAATTGATACTAGTTTTATACAATGCATTTTCGTAATTTAAAGACTTAAGTTCGAACCCCAAAAAAGAATTATTAACTTAATTAACGTGTAATTAACTGAAATTTAAACCACCACCTACCAAATAACAAAAGCTTATACGGACACACTCTACTGGACCGATACAAGATTGCATATTGTGTTTTCAAAGGTATTCAATCTCAAGATATCGTTGCCTAGTGTTTGGGTATTCAATCTCAAAGGTATTCAATCTAAAAGTTTCTATCTTTGTTAGGGTTTGGGTGTTGCTTAGGTCGGTTACGAGGAATTAGAAAAGAACTTTGTATTTCTTTCTTCGTTACTTAAATTTGATTGAATATGAGAAAAAGAGGAATTACCTCACATCGAAGTCTTCGAATTGTCCAGAGATGAGTCAGGCTACAACCTTTGTAGACAAACTTGTAAGAGATGCTCTCTCTCTCTCTCGTTGAGTCTATTCTTCTGTTCTTTTCTTTGATAATCATGTTCTTCAGTTTGAGACGATGTTGATTTGTTTATCTTGTTGCTTGAATTTTTCGCACAGAAGAACAGACAGTAAATGGAGCACATAGAGAGTTAACAAGTTCAACAATATCTGGTGTAGATATTGCCTACATCTCGCCGAGACCTTGTCCCAGAATCTACTAGAACACGAACAAGGATTACAACTGAGTTATAAGAGATAATGATCCTCACAATCACTCACCAACCCCTTGTTACAAACTCTGTTTTCACCTATAACTACCCTTGTATTTACACTCAAGAATAAACAGACACTTGATCTGATTTCTGTCTTACTTATGTGTTGTTTATACAACACACAACTTTCTTGCTCTCTTCTTGTCTGCTTTTTCTTCTACGTTTTTGGCTTCCTTTTATAAGCAAAGCCCCTTGTAGCAACTAATTTTTTTGTCTGTAAAAGCACCAACTTCAATTGATAAAGCCTTCTTGATTAAGTTTAATCAACTCAAGACAAAACCACCTTTTATATTGTTTGCTTTTGTGTTAGTACCAAAGTCAACTCAAGTGTGTTCAAGAAACACCAACACAACATATTTACTAAAAAAAATGTTCCTCATTAGCTGCCAAACATCCTCTGTTGAATCCAACAAGTGTTTAGCTTCACAAAACTCCACCTATAATTTTGTTGAGAAGATCCAAACAGAAACTTGCAATTATCAACCGAATTGCAGAGGAAGAATAAAAGAGATACCATCTAGTTTACCAGATTCCAGTCTTGGAACATGAGTGCTTCACTTAGCCTTAACCCGTAGCAAGTTCAGAGCTGCTTGGAACTTGCTAACTACCAATATCTTGGTGAAGATATCAGTTGGATTAGTTCTATTAAAATCTTCACAACTTCAACATCTCTCACAACTATAACATTCCCTATGAGATGTAGCCTAACGTCAATGTACTTTGTCCTTCCGTGATGCACATTATTCTTTGACGGAGCTATGACACTTTGAGAGTCACAATGAATCTCGACTCTCTTCTGCTCATAGCCAAACTCCTGTAAAATTCCTTGCAACCAAATAGCTTCCTTAACAGCTTCTGTTCAAGACATATATTCACTCTCTGTTGTTGACAGAGTAACAACTCTTTGAAGTCCTGACTTCCAGCTAATTGTATTGCCTTCAAGACTAAATACAAGGCCCGTGATTGACCTTCTCTTGTCCACGTCTGCAGCAAAATCAGCATCATAGAATCTAACAGCCTTGAAGTATGGCTTTTTCCTATAGCACAACTTGACATCTACTGTTCCTCTGATATATCGCATGATCCACTTAACTCCACAGCCCATTTTCTTTGCTTGGTTGGCTCATAAACCGAATGATAACTCCAACATGATAAGCCAAATCTGGTCTGGTCCCGAGTATTGCATACATAATGCTCACCACAACATTTGTATATGGAACATATCTCATATACTCATAATCTCTTTCCAATTCTGCTTCAGATGATGCCTTAAACCTAAAGTGTGCTCCAAGTGGTGTTGTGACACTCTTTGCTTCATGCATCTCATAAGTTCTCAACACCTTGTACATATACTCCTCTTGAGAAACCCACAATAACCCTTGTTCTCTGTTCTTGATTATCTTTACCCCAAGTATCTTCCTTGCTTCCATGAGATCCTTCATATCGAATCTCACACTCATCTCCTTCTTCAGCCTTTTAATGACGTACTTACTCCTTGCTGATACCAACATATCCTCTACATAGATTAGCAAGTACATGATTGAGCCATTAGCTTCTCTTCTCATGTTTGCACAATTTTTGTATTGGCTTCTTATAAAGCCAATTTCAGACATGTAACTGTCAAACTTCTGGTTCCATAATCTTAGAGACTGCTTCAGTCCATACATGGATTTATTCAGGAGAAAAACTTGACCTTGCTTGAACATATCTTCATACCCTTCTGGTGTATGCATGTAGATCTTCTCCTCTATATCACCGTGAAGAAACGATGTCTTCATATCAAGCTGCTCAAGCTCCAAGTTCTCTTGAACCACAACCAAAAGCAGTATCCTGATTAATACATGCTTCACTACAGGAGAAAATATCTCACGATAATTTATCCCCTCCCTCTGAGCACAACACTTTGCCACAAGCCTGGCCTTGAATCTTAAATTCTTTACTCCTAGGAGACCTTGCTTATGCTTGTACACCCATCTGCTGCCAATCACCTTCTATTTTTCAGGTCTGGCAACTAAAATCCACGTCTGATTCTTCATCTATTTCTTCATCCATTGCTTGTTTCTACTTCAGCCAATTGGAATCTAACTTTGCTTCTCTGTACTCTGCAGGTTTTGTAGTTGCCCCATTTTCTGATGTATACAGAGCCTCAGCATAAAAATCTTCATCATCATACCTTCTTGGAGCTCTAATGTCTCTTTTCACTATATCCCTAACCAAGTGATAGCTCGGTGGTATATTGTGATCAACAATTTGTTCTTTCTCTTTTACTGTTTCAGAGTGAAACAGAACTCTTGGACTTGAACCTGTAGGTGATGCAGTAGTCTGATCTCCACCCGAGCTTGAAGCCCCTCCATCTCCAATTTCTAAGTCCAGAAAACACTTTGTCAGCTAATCTTCCTCAGCTTCGAAGCTTCCTTTGTCCTTTATCAAGTCTTTATAGACCTGATTTTCTTGGAAGATTTTGTTTTTGCTGATGACACATCTCTTCTCTTTAATCAGCCATACTTTGTATCCTTTTACACCATCTGGATACTCGATTAAGACTCCTTTCTTGGCCCTTAGATTCAGCTTACCATCACTTGCGTGAACATACGTAAAACACCCTAACCTCCTCAGATAGTTATAGGAGCTCTGTTCTTCCATCTATTGTCTGGAATCTCGAATTCAGCAGCTGCTAAATGCATTTTGTTGAAGAGTACAACAACAGTATGTGTTACCTCAGCCCAGAACATCTTTGGCATACCATAATCACTCAACATACTTCTAACTTTCTCTAGTATGGTCCGATTCATCGTTTCTGCAACACCATTCTGTTGTGGTGTGTAATTGTATGTTATGTGCCTTTGAATCCCTCTTGCTTCACAAAACGAGTTTAACTAGTTGTTTCAAAACTCCAAACCGTTGTCTATCCAGAGCACCTTAAGCTTTCTTTCACTTTGATTTTTCAACCAAGGTTAGCCATTCAACAATTTATCAAAGGCTTCATCCTTATATTTCAGAAAATAAACCCATACTTTCCTAGGGTAATCATTAATGAATGAGATGAAGTATTAACATCTACCTAAGGATAGAGTTACCAATGGCGCTCCCCACAAATCCAAATGCACATAATTAAGTTTATCTTTACAATCATAAGCAAAATGATTAAAACTTATTTTTGATCAAGAAGTCCTTTGTTTATCAGCAACCTCATGTTTTTCTGACTCATGTGGACGAGCCTATGGTGCCACAACATCATGCCATCATTCCTCTTTTCAACTGTGAGAGCTGAGTGATCTTTTGTGTTGAACTGCAGAAGATAAAGTCCCTCTTGTCTCTTACGAAGTAGCACTTGGCTGTCTTTAATAACCTTTAGCACACCATTCTCTGATGCAAACTTGTATCCAGCTTCCTCAAATGTTCCAAGTGGCAACATATTCATGTCAATTTCAGGAACATATCTCACATCCTTGACACCCACCATCAACCCTTTGTCGGTCTTGATTTTCAGTGTGCCAACTCCTTGTACTTTTGACACGGATTTGCTGCCCATTCTGACTAATCTTGTTGCACTTTCATCAAGTTCATCAAAACCACTCACGCTTATACGTCATGTGATATGTGCAATCAATATCCATGATCCATTGATTTTCCAATTTCACACCAATTATGTGAAGTGCTTCATAGACATAATGACCTGAAGCTTCAACCAGATTTCCCCTAGCTGCAAATGGTTCTATTTTCCTGCTGCTTATTTGATCACCATTCTTGTTTTATTTCGGATAGTTCCTCTTGAAGTGTCCTTCTTCTCCATAGATCCAACACCCTCATTTATTCTTAGATTTGGATCTTGCTCTGTTGCATTTTCCCTTCTTAATCCTATGTTTACTTCGACCTCTTGATTCAAACTTCTCCTTAACATAAAGTCCTTCAGCCTGAACCTTGTTTGCTCTCTTGTTTAACCTAGACTCCAGCTCGTTTGCATAGATAACAGTAATAACTTTATCTACTGTCAATGTTGTTATATCATTTCCATATCTCAGCGTGTCCCTCAGTTGATCAAACTATCTTGGCAATGATATCAGAAGAAGTATAGCTTGATCTTCATCAGATACAGTGACTTTGGTGTTCTCCAAGTTAGCTATTATTCTTAAGAAATCATCAATTTTTGCTTCAATGGATTGACTTTCAAACATCTTATAGTTGTAGAGCTTCTGCTTCAAGTAAATGTGATTGGAAGGACTTTAGACATGTAGAGCTTGTCCAAAGCTTTGAACATATCTGCTGCAGTTTTCTTTGATGATCTTTCTCAGCACCTGATTTGAGACACTTAGAATGGCAGTGCTTCTCACATTCTTTCTTTTGTCTTCAAGTGCTCTTTCTTTCTTACTAGCTTCTGTAGTATCTGCAGACTTCTCTTTTGTTGGTTCTTCTTTAGTTAGAGCATCACTCAAGCCGAGTATCTCTAAGTGAGCCAGCAGCTTCTCCTTACACAGAGTGTAGTCACCACTGTCATCAAACTTCTCAACCTCTATCCAAGCGGGAGATATTAGCTTGCACCTGAGAACACATTACAGAGTTACTCCTTTGTAACTACAGAGCTCTGATAGCAGAAACTGTTAGGCAAATCAACTTGAACTGAACAAATAATTGATAAGCTAATAGAGAGTTGATAGAGTTGAGACTTGTTAGAAGAAGCAAAACGTTATACAGGACAATAGAAATAACAGACAGTAAATGGAGCATACAGAGAGTTAACGAGTTCAACAATATTTGGAGTAGATATTGCCTACATCTCGTCGAGACCTTGTCCCAGAATCCACTAGAACATGAACAAGAATTACAATTGAGTTACAAGAGATAATGATCCTCACAATCGCTCACCAACACCTTGTCACAAACTCTATTATCACCTAGAACTACCTTTGTGTTTACACTCAAGAATAAAGAGACACTTGCTCTGTTTTGTCTCTTACTCATGTGTTGTTTATACAACACACAACTCTCTTGCTCTCTTCTTGTGTGCTTCTTCTTCCATGATTTTGGCTTCCTTTTATAAGCAAAGCTCCCTTGTAGCAACTAATTTTTCTTTTCTCGAGAAGCACCAATTTAAGTTGACAAAGCCTCCTTGATTAAGTCTAATTAACTCTAGAAAAAACCACCTTTTCTATTGTTTGCTTGTGTGTAAGCACAAAAGTCAACTCTTAAGTATGTTCAAGAAACACCAACACAATATCTTTACTAACACAAATGTTCCTATTAGCTGTCAAACATCTTCTTTTGAGTCCAATAAGAGTTTAGCCTCATCGCTAAAAATTATGAATAATTTTTGTGTAAGAAAAGTGAGAGATTATTTTATCTAAATTATCATTTAAAGTAAGGTTGGGCATTTTAACCGAAATGGACCAATTCAAACCAAACCATAGTGTACATACAAAGCATTTGGTTAGGATTCTACTCAACCTGAATGGTTCGATTTGGTTTAGTTTAAAACCGAACCAAACCGATAAACCAATATACTTATTTATCATTTTATTAATAATATTATATAATATATATTATGAAAGTTAGTACCTTATCTTAAGTTCTTTAACACATGTTTGATTTTCAATTCAATTCAGATCCACAAAGTCAACTCTTCAGAGTTAGAAAAGAACTATAACACTTTGTACATTTGTTCTCTTTTCTTAACCATCGTGACTTCTCATTTTTCCTTGATTAATATTCCTTTATAAGATCTAACTGTGATTCTCCCGCTACAACGACAATAAAATTTTAACTTAAACTTGTACAATAAAATTACAACTATCTCAATTTTAATACAAAAACAGATTGATATGTTTAGTTAAAGACGGACTTTATTCAAAGACAACATTCATTCAATTTCAATTCAGTGATTTTAATAACAACTTAGTTTTTATCTTGCTTGCAGATGGATGAGATAAACAGCTTAGTTTTTATCTTAAATCTTTACAATTTTGTGATTTCTTACTTGGTTTTTATATAATTTTAGTTTTAAATAGTTTCTGATATAACTTATTAATTTATTTAACTAAAATAAAATCAACCCGAAATAAAACCAAACTAAACCGATTGAAACTGAATATAAGCGTAATCGAAGTAAAACCAAACTATACTAAGTTTAGTTATATTTGGTTAGAATTTTTGTATAACCATATTAACCAAACCAAATCGAAATCAAATCATACTCGAAACTAAATCGAAATATCCAGCCCTAATTTAAAGTATGATCCTCTGTATTTAGTTTATCATTTTGGTATGCAACATCATCATATCCAACAATCACTACAAAAAAACAATGCCAAAACCGACGGACAAACATACGGTTTTTTCCCGTCGGTTTCAAAATCCGACGGGAGTTGACGAAAGTGGACAAAAAAATTGAAAAGCGTAGGTTTCCGTCGGTTTAAAAAGCCATCAGTTTCCATAGGTTTATTTACCCACGGTAGCCGACGGGAAGTATTTAACCGTGGATTCCCGTCGGTTACAAACCGATAGTAACCTACGGTGTAATTTACCGTCGACTTTAACCCACGGAACGCGACGGTAACATAAATAAAACTAAATATAATTTAAAATAAATATATAATGACCTGGCCGTCGGTTTCCGTAGGTTATCTAAACCGATGAAAACCGACGAAAACCCATTTTCCATGGTCTTTGGTGGGTTTTGTAACCCATGGAAACTGACAGACTAGTTAAAAAAAATAATTAGCCATCGGTTTCCGTAGGTTGCTAAAACCGATGGAAACCTACGAAAATTAATTTTTCATAGGTTTCGGTGGGTTTTGTAACACATGGAAACCGACGGAGTAGTTAAAAAAAAATTTAGCCATCAGTTTCCGTGGGTTGCCAAAGCCGATGGAAACCTACAAAAATTAATTTTCCATAGGTTTCGGTGGGTTTTGTAACCCATGGAACCGATGGACTAGTTAAAAAAAAATTAGCCATTGGTTTACATAGGTTGTCAAAACCGATGAAAATCTACGAAAATTAATTTTCCATAGGTTTCGGTGGGTTTTGTTACCCATGGAAACCGACAATCTAGTTAAAATAAAAATAAAAATTATAATTTAATTAATTATATATATCCGGTGGGTTGCCGTCGGTTGTAAAGGCAACGGAAACCAATGGAAGTGGTAGTTAGAACATGTTCTTTTTGGCCAATATACTGTATATAACCGATTTCTATTGAATGACGTTGGATTTCATCGGATTTGTGACATATATAACTCCAAATTGAGTTTTTTTTCTTTGCATTATAACTAGTGTTTGATTCATTTCTTGAGATTGTACCTAATATTCATGAAGCAACGCACATTGCATACCGAGTTTATGACCAGATACAAGATATGGCGACTCCTGGTAGTCATCTTTTTCGAGGGAGGCACAGCTTTATCGATGGAATCCATACCGGCATGTGGATTTAATCACCGAGGCAATCGTACTGTTTGCCACCAGTGCTTTGGGCTTTCCATTACTTGGATGATAATGGATATGATTTAGTTTATTAATGTATGCATGTGTTATAATTTTATTTACAATTTTTAAATTTCTTTAAAATGTTTGTTAAAATTTAACGTTATGTTTAATAGTCTAAGTTACTGTTTTAATATGTTCTAAAATTCTAAAAATATTATTGTAATGTCCTGCCATGTACCTTCTAATGTTTAATAATTTAAGTTCTGATAGTTAATGATCTAAGCTTTCTCATTTCATGTGAAATCCTACCGAATGTCACAAAATAATATTACATATAATAGAATATATCCATCTCCTTAGAAAATTTAACCGATGAATCAATCATAAAAAATTATTATTTATGTTTGATCGGTTTCTGTAAGTCCTTTTAAAAAAACCTACGTCAACCGATGACCTTTTAAAAAACCTATGGAAACCGATGGCTATTTAAAAACCTACAGAAACTAATGGACTTTTAAAATAACCTACGGAAACCGATGGACTTTTAAAAAAAACCTACGGAAACCGATGGAAATCCTATGGAAACCGATGGCCCTTGACCTATTTCACCTAACTCCTTCTTCTTCCTCATTTTTCTGCCTCTCAACCTCTTTCTTTTCCTCCTCCGCAAATCTGCCAGTCTTCTCCGCCTGTAGATCGATTCCCAGCGTGACTAGGGCGAAATGTAAGTCTTCTAACTACTCCTTCCTTTATAGTTAGTTTTAGGTGTCATGTTTTCATATATATTTGATTTTGAAATAAAATTTTGGTTGTAGATGAATTAATTGTTGGATTTAGGTTGATGACATAGTCTAGATATTAATTTCGGCCATGTATTGCTGGTGGATTCGAGTTTTGTTAGTGAAATCGGTTGGTTCTGTATGTTTTGTGTTGGAATTTTTTTTTTTTGAAGAATAATTTTTTTTAGCAAGAACATTTTTTTTTTACAACGGAAATTTTTTTTCGATTTGTTTAGAAAAAAATAAGTATATGTTAGGACTTTTTTTTATACAACTAAATTTGTTTGATTTGTTAGAACTACGTTTATTTTTTGTTATAAGTGTAATTTGTTAGAAATATATTAAATGTACATATAAAATTATGTATATGTATAAATAATATCTATATATACAATTATATATATATATAATAGTATATATAAACTTATACATATAAATATATATATATATATATATTAAACTATTTCATTACTACATTAAATAATATCTATATATATAAAATTATACT
>OVBA01008146.1:0-13081 GCA_900406435.1 Lepidium aucheri
AAAAGATTTATTTTTAAAAAACTAATGAAAATCAAATCTTAATTGGTTAAAATTTTATTTTTACCAAACAAAATCAAATCTTAATTGGTTAGAGACTTTTTTAAACCAACAAAAATCAAATCTTAAACGGTTAAATTTATCTTTTTAATTGTATGTTTTTATTGAAATCGAATCAAAAGAAATAATTAATTTTTAAAGATAATTTTATCTAAACAAAAGATAAATTAATGAATTTTAAAAAATTAACCAATCAAAACAAACCTAGAGATTTAAATCTTTATTATATTGAATCGCTTGAGAATTGTGATAATTGTCCTAGGGTGAGTCTTAAATATATCTTATTTATTAGTTTATCTATAAAGATTAGGAGAATGTTTTTAATAGATATCGATTAGGATTAGGAATATAATTATTCAAGAAACTAAAATTGTAATAGAATAATTTCAAAGATAATCTCAAAGTAGGCGAGATGTGATAATAATAATCAGAATATAATTAATTAATAATATCTAATATAGATCATAGTAATTAATTAATTAGTTATAAAATCTTATCAGAATATAATTGTGTGACAAATATTATGTGATAATATTTCCTAGTAACAATACAACCTAGTCCAAAACAGACAATATAACACGGTACTAAAGTTAATGCTATGCTTTTATTATATAAGAGATTAAGTATACTTCGTGAAAAAGACAATCATCTAGTTCTTCAGACAAAATTGATATTGTTGATCCTTAAATCTTTTGTTAATTTAAAAATTACAAAATACGAGTAGAAAGTATTTTATCAGAATTGAGAGTGTATTCTCGTATATCCTTTACAACTTTGTTCATCTCTTTTTATATACATATTTCTCATTAATTTCGCTCTGATTGGATCAATCTTCATAAATAATAATTGAATCCAGGTTTCTTTGTATTACTTATTTTCCGTAATTGACTCAGACTGCTAATTCCATGTCAGTCAGTTCGTCAATTCCGTATTTTGCGTTAATTACCATTAATGCCGTCCAGTCCAGCCCATCAAGATTCACCTCGCACCATTGGTTACGAAGTGCCTAATTCTATCCGACTTACTTCTGGGCCAAGATTCTTAATAGACTTCTTTGCTTAATAGGCTCAATCTCATTTAGGTATCACCAGATATCTACAAACTTCACCAAATTTTACACCAACTTATCATGAAAGAATGAAATAATATGAGAGAACACAAAGAAATCTTTGATAAAATATTTGTAAAAAAGTTACTAAAATTAAATAACTCTATATATTTTTTAACAAAATTCCATAACTATTGTGTTATTAAAACTAATAAGAATTTATATTCCCAATAAAAAAAGGAAAGTTTTATAAGTGAACATAAGGTTGACCAGGAATTCTACAAAGCTTAAACTTGAACATAACATAACCTTGAGGTCCTCTCTCTCTCCAATAATTCTCAACCATATACAAACCATCATACACATAACTCTTTCCTCTTTGATCCAATCTTCTTTTGCCACGTATCACTCTCACTGGACTCTTTTCTCTCATACTATTAGCCAATGCCAAATTGCCTGTAACAAGCTTCTGATCTCTCATTACTCTTGGATCTTTGCTTGTTGTGTTACCTCCTTGACCACAATATATCATTACATTATCATCATCATCAAATCTGTCTCCATAATCATTACCTTCTGATGAAACAATGCTTGTAGCTAGTTCCATGTTTCCTTTTTTCATGTAATCAATCCCACCCATTATGTCAAAATGCAGACCAACTAAGCTCATTTCTGCTTTGAACTGTAACTCTAGTCCAATCTCTATTCCAGGGACTGGTCCAATCATCTTCTGACTATTGACTTGTATTCCCATTTCCACCAGAATGGTCCTAGTCATGCAATCTATTCTACCTGTGGCTCCTCCTCGTGCTAACTTATCACGATCTAGCTCTTTAAACACAAGTTTGAAAACACTCAACACTTCTTCAACTTTCTTGCGTGGGCTAAGAGCTCTGTGTTGAGTTGGTTTATAAGCAGCTGCATTACTTAACTGTTTCTGCATAGCTTTAGCTACCAAAGGACGCTTACTCTGAATGTTATTACCATAACAGTATCTTCTTTTACTTTGAGTAGCCATGAGTTTCATAGCTTCTTCTGAGCTTAGAGGTTGCACTTTACTTGTAAGAGAAGGAAAAGACTTTCTCTTACCATGAAGAAATGTTCCATTCCCAACATTACCACTAGCTGCTGCTACATTAAATCCAGCTTTCCTCAAAATCAAATCGAACGATTCAGCTTCCCTTGGCCTATGGTAGTTGTGATCAGCCGCAACACCAACACACTTCTCTCGAGTCTTAGTAATGACTGCAACATCATCACTACCAAACTTACTTGCAGTAGATTGAGTACTGAACTCATGTGGCAAGTCTCTCAGAGCTGAGACCTTTTGTAGTCTTTTAGAAGGGGAAATCCTTTGAACCATCATCTTCTGCATACATAAAAATTACACAGTAGTTATGTATGAATTTATACAGAGATACGAAGAGACAAAGAGATGAATGAGGAAAACGATGAGACAAGTCAAGAAGAGATTAATGAGGAAGATAATAAGACTAGTCAAAAAGAGATGAAGCTAAAGCAATAGCTGAGGAATCAATGCAAGAGTAATGGAGGAGTCAATTTAACAAGAGTAGACATAACTCTTTAACACAATTTTCAATCAAAGTAACATAAGTGATACTTCCTATGTTCTTTTATACTTGATGTTTTAGAATTTTTACACAAACTGAGAAAATATTAATTTTTTTTGTTTTATCACAATTTCCAAAATGATCTAACCATCACATATCAATCTGCAGAATTTAACCAGTCAAAAATATTAAAAATACATTAAATTTTGCATTAAAAACTGAAAACATCAACTAAAAAACAATTTTTTTCTTCTAAAATATCAACTAAAACTAAACGGAGAAAGTACGTAGAACAGCAACAGGCAACGAACCGTAGAATCTAATGAGGAAGACAACTCGAGTAATCACTGAGATTCTTCTTGTTGAACTATATAAAGATACCTTTTGCTTTGCTTAATTATGTGTGTTTTATAAGTGTTGTTGTTATTGCCACGAAGCCACTAAGCACTAAGTACGTTAATGGTTTTGAAATGCATGTTTAGCGAATTATTAGCAACTAATTACTCAATGGGTTTTAATGAGTACGTGTAGCCGTTATACAGTTCAAGTTTGTAGTTATTTAAAATTTTACTAAAATTTAATTATTTTTTCTCACCTTTTTAGTGTTTTATAAACTCTATTACTTGTATGTGGCCTTTAATTTAGTAACAATTAGTAATTCTACTAAAGAAAACGGGTGCACTTTCACATCCAGTGATCAAATACTATTGTCTGCAGAAATCGAATACCATTATCTACACTATGTAAGAACTCGGCTAATGAACCGATCAGTTGTGACGACAAGAAAAAAACTCTATTACTTTATAGAGAGAAAATCAAATAGTCTATAAAAGTTTCAAAATATAAATTTTAATACTTTTACTAAAATTTTCTTGATATAAATACTTATATACATTTAGGAAATGTATTGAAAAATATGTTTTGAATAATTTAATTTTTATAGTTTTTATATTATTTTGGGTTAATTTAGGGAAGTTGTTATGATTTATTTAATTTTTTTTTGAATTTCAAATGAGATTTAGATTCTTTGTATATTTTTTTTTAAAACTCTTAAACAACTTTAAAGTTAATCAAAACATTTCAATTACAGTAGATTTGAGAAAAACAAAAAGATAAGAGATAGAACATTACCTGGTAAATCCAATGAGTAAGAAGAACTAAGAACTCCTTTGAACACAAGTGTTGAGTTTAAAAATAAACAAAAGAAACTGATCCTTGTTGTAATAAAAGATTTAATAACCTTTATAATTGGTTAGCTTAAAAGCTAAAATCATCACCAGTTAGAATGAAACCATTCTTAATTATCACCTTATATCAAACCTTTTGAGGATTGAATTTCACCAATATTCGTATATCGAATCATAAATAGTCCATTTATCGATCTTTTTGAAGATTACACTTCACCAAAATCTGTATATCGAATCGTAAATAGTTCCTTTATCGATCTTTTTGAAGATTAAACTTCACCAAAATCTGTATATCGAAAAATAAATAGACCTTTGAAGATTAAACTTCACCAAAAGTTGAATATCGAACCATATATTGAATCTTATATAAAAAAAACAATAAGAGAAGAGATGAAATTTAGAATGCTAAGTGTTTTATTTATTATTGACAAAAATCTCAAATGAATGAATTATAAAGTATATGCAAATCTCATTTTATAGTGGGAGAAGAGAATCTCGATATATTAATATTAAAGATTTATTATTATGTCGAGTTGCCTTTCCTATGGTTATATTTCAATTATTTTTGTAAAACTTTTAAAATTCGAATCGAAGAAAACGTTTAAGGAAAAAACAAATTTTACAGAAGCAACATTTCTGATCTATTTCCTGAATTAAATATTACCAAAATATTATAATTCCAAAGTTACTTTGATTATATTATATGCAAAAAAAGGTAAAAGAATTTAATTTGTGGATCTATCCTTGGATTCAATTTAATTTGATCTATCACTGGATTCAATTTAATTATATGCAAATAAAAAGGAAGAAAATGTATTTTTGACAAAAGCTCAATACCAAAGTTATTAACCATATCTTTGTGGCCAAAAAATGTCATATTCTTAAGATAAAGCTCCATACCAAAGTTATTAACTTGGCCAATGTCCAATGTGACATATTGGATACTTAGCTAAACTATTATTTTTTAACTAATTAACCTACTCATTTTCTCATTCAATTTTAAACCTAAATCATAACAATTACCTTAAATTCACCCAAAATCTCAAAATCATTTAAATGTTATTGAAAAGTCAAATATCTTTTGAATAACCGGTTGCAGTCGTTATTTTCTAGTTTCTCCCTTTCTCTTGTGCCGCGTCTTTTAAATCATAAGGTGGACACTTTTGCCATTGACAAAAAAAAAAAAGTCAAATATCTTCCAACGTTCAAGTCAATACATTCCCCATAGTATAAATAAAATAGAAGATGAGAGAAGAATAAAAGGTAATATATAAGATATTGTAAAAAGTATAAAGAATATCACTACTATAATAGGGTTAGTTTCTTAATTTAGATTTGAATTTTGGTCTACTGTTGTCAATTCCCCTTTTCTCTATGATTTAAAAAGTGTGCCGAAGTTAATTTTTAAGGGTTTTTTGGTTTTGAATATATATATTTATTTGATTAAAATGTTCATGTGATTGCAAATGGTCTTTAGTTTAGTGGCTGGTGGTAAGTCCACTAAAGGCAGACGCACTTGTACAACTAGGGATGAGTCCCACCGCCTACAAGATTTAAGTAGGAATTTGGTTAATGGGCCGGCCATTGTGGCCCATACAGAAATTTGCCGTTGACAAAAAAGAAAATGTTCATGTGATTCATGTTATATCTTAGGTGGACAACTTTATATTGTTCCTAAGATTAGTATAATAATATGTGATACTGTTCTTGTACTTTTCCTTGGTCCTCACGTGATACTTGAAATCCCCTTTTTACCTTGGTATATTTTTCTTACATTTTATCTTTGTCTATATAAATCTTAGATGGTTGATTTGCTTGTTTCTATAAATTATATTATACCTTACTTAAAGAAGAAAGATATTTCATTTTGATGTTTTGTCGATCAAACTGAGGTTAAGTTTTTATCAAAGTAAGTTTGGTCCTATTTAATCGCTTCTGCTATTACTATTCTTGGCACTTAGCATAGTAGAAATGACCTCTTGTGGTTTTGTTGCTGATCATTGTTTGTTCTTTATGTGTCTCTAAAGTTCTATACTTAGCCATTCCTTCTACACATCTTTTACTGCTCCTCTTTGCTTTTACTTTTGGCCGCTCTGCATGTACATTGCTTCAGATGAATGAATTGCGTTTGTTTCCAGCTTAGACATGGTTTTTGCGACAGTCTCTGTGCTTGGCTTGTCATCTTTCCAAAAACTTGAGCTCAGTTTTTTAGAGGTGTCTTAGTATTTTAGGACTCTCGCATCGGAGTTGGTATGGATCTTCTCTAATACTTGCTGCCTCCTCTTCTTTAGAATGATTGACATATTTGTATTTTCAAACAGTTTGTCTGTGATGATTTTAGGTCTGAGATGGACAGTTCTGAAGCAGGTTTAGATGGAATTGAGGCACAGAGAACAAAGGATGTGTCTAGTGATCAACGAAAAGGAATATACTTCCACATAAATCTGTTTTACAAAAGCTTATGCACACTCATCTGTCCACAAAGTTTCTCTCAAAGTGCACGAGATGAGGCCACATCACCTACAGAAGAGCCAGAGTTGTCAGAGCTTTACAACCTCCCCGGTGAAACTGTGGCGATGAACTCAGAAATTGTATGTGCAATGCGGAACGGAGACATAAAATTTCTAGATAATATGAAAAGCTTGAATACACCAATGTCATGCTTCAAGACAGACAAAGGAGATTCCATTCTTCACATTGCTGCTACTTTCGGTCATCTAGAACTAGTAAAAAGTATAGTCTCCAAATGTCCATCTCTTCTGTTGGAGCCAAATTGTAACGATCAGATTCCGCTTCATGTAGCGGCTTCTTCAGGCCATTCAGAAGTTGTTCAGACTCTTGTTATGTCGTTTAAGTTTTTATCAACTAGACTGGCTGAAGAAGATAGAAGAAGAGTGAATCCATATGTTCTGAGAGACAGAAATGGAGATACTCCTCTGCACTTGGTCTTGAAAGAGGTATTGCCGTTGCTATAACTCCTACCTTAGTAGACTTATTAGTTCATATAATCTCCTAGGAGAAAGCTCTGTGCTCATTAAAGCAAAACTTTTTCTACTACCCATTTAATGCATCAGTGATTTCTGTCCTTGTTTTTGATGTATCAGCATTGCTCGATATACAAGCCAATTTTGCCTCACCATATTGTGCATTTTCCCGGACCCATAACATTTTCTCATCCATATAGTTTCTCATATTCTGGTGCAACTAAGCGTCTGACTGACACTGCTGCCTGTCTTGTGGATTTGGACAACTGTGCTTCGTTTCTTGCAAATAAAAATGGAGAAACTCCTTTGTATCTTGCTGTTGAAGCTGGTAATATATCACTTGTAAAATCAATGTTGAACCACCCCGGTAATGGCAAAACCTCTGAGTCAGCCTCGCAATTGGAAGGAAAAAAATCGCTAGTGCACGCAGCTCTAAAATCCAAGAAAATAGGTGAGTTTCCAAATTAAGTTGTTCATATTTCTTTACTCAGAAGAAAATAGTTTAAGTTCCTACTTGTTTGGGCAGAGGTTCTTGAAGTTATTCTCAAGAAATACCCCAGTCTTGCCCACGAGCGAGACGAAGAAGGACGAACATGTCTTTCAGTTGCAGCATCTGTAGGGTTTCATAAAGGCTTATGCATGCTGTTAGATACAACATCGTCAAGCATCTTTGACCGTGACAATGATGGTTCCTATCCAATTCATATGGCTGTGGAGAAAGGTCATACAGATGTCTTTAAAGAGCTTCTAAAACGTTATCCGAATTCAGTAGAGCAGCTTAACAAGAAAGGTCAGAATATCTATCACATTTCAGCAAAGAGTGGGAAAGCTAGACTTTTTCTTTTGCGTCATATTGTTGGATCCAAAACGAAAAATCGTCTGATGGAGGAGCAAGACGTAGATGGGAATACACCTGTGCACTTGGCCACCATAAATTGGCGCCCTAGAACTCTTTATAGGCTTATTAACTTTTATTCGAGCAGTATAAAAGTCCTGAATGTACAGAACACTCTTGGCTTCAAACCTCTGGACATCGCAGAGAAACACCTGCAGCCAGACTACGTGTTTCGGGAGGTATAACATATCTCTTTCATTAAATTTCTCTTTGCTGTAATACTAAGCCACATAACACTCTTATTGTACGCGTTTCCATCTTTCTGGTACAACAGAGAATGACTTTGATGGTCTTGCTAAGCCTTTACAAGCCGAGACGTCTTGCTTGGGTACCGACAAGTGGGATAACACTAAGAAGTAGATCAGAGAAAGTAGTCGGTGGTGGTGGAAAGTACAAAGATCTTATCCAAGTTCTTCTAGTGGTGGCAACTCTTGTAGCAACCATGACATTTGCTGCAGGTTTTACAATACCAGGTGGCTTTAACAGCTCTGATCCAAAACCTGGCATGGCTATTTTGGCCGATAGCTTGGACCTCACAAAGTTTCTTCTTTTTGACGCCATGGCAATGTATAGCTCAATAATAGCAATAGTTGCTCTTATCTGGGCACAGTTAGGAGATCAAAAACTTGCAGACAGAGCGTTTAACTTGGCTTTACCATCACTCTTCATTGCTCTAACCTTCATGTCTGCAGCGTTCTATTTTGGAGTGGATACTACAATAAAACATAACAGCATGCTTAGAAACTCCATGTTCAGTTTGTTTGTGATCTTCTTTTGGGGCACAACACTCCTCCTTGCTCCTTACGTGATCCCACAGATTTCTGGCGTTCCTGTAATTAAAGAAGTCGCATCTCTATATCTCTTTATGCTTTTGATGTTTGTAAATGAAGCCGATGACGAAATGCATGAAATGGTCACATCGTGTGTGGAGAGGGTGGAGTCGCTGGGAGTGGAAAAGTCGAAAGTGCTATAAAATGATAACTTCTGCTATACCAAGTTCTATATTTGATCAGTGTGTTTAATGGTTTTGTGTGTCTACTTAATGGATGTAATAAAAGCAAGTATGGTTGCTCTTTTTTTCCTCTGACGATGAATTTTTGCTATTAGTTGTTCCATTACTCTTTCACAATAATCTACTAAGTAGTTTCTTATAATCTACCCAAGGAAAGATGTAACTTATTTGGGAAACCATTATCATTATAATAAGACAACTTGTTTGCACAAATGTAGCTGTTTATTGCTATTTTTCTGTTTGGTTATTTAAATGTCTAAAACATTGACCGACAACTAGCCATTTAGTCCAAGATTCTTACATAAATCACGTTCCCATAGGACTTAGTTTGGTATATATGTATAAAATACTCCCTAAGTATATTATATGTACAATCAATATAAATGTCATTATGCTTCTCAAGATCCCCAGAGTTTCAGAGTTACAAGCATGAACTCTCAGCTTCCTTGAGGAAATCAAAGTATAACACTTTTGTGGCTAAAGCTTCAGAAGATCCTAAATTAAGAAAACATATCTTATACAGCTGGTTTTTAAGACCAGCAGCTCCAATTTGCCTTGTAAGTTTCTAGTAAGATCTCTGTTTTTTTGCATCTATGGATTCTGAGACTTACAGGGTAGTGGTTATGGGTAAAGTGCAAGACTTTGAAACAATCATGCAGAAGACTGAAATTCCTGTTCTTGATCAAGTCACTTTTGAAGGGAACACGATCCTTCACCTTGCTGCCATTTATGGTCATGAACAACTAGTGAGGCGTATCCTTGACTATGAGCTAAGCGTTCTTAGAAGTTGGGACCCGAACTTGAATGGTAACTTCTTCCCAAATTTCTCTCATTATCAGACTCTTCTGGTGAGACAAAACTCCAAGGGAGATCTTGCCCTTCATGTAGCAGCTGCAGCAGGACACGAGCTGATAGTTGACCTTCTTGTTGGATCCTTAAGACGGCTTCCACAAGATAGAAATGTCATGGTTGGATCACAGCAGATAATACTTGGAAACATTTTCAGAATTTACAACAATGATGGTGATACTGCATTGCACCTTGCCCTGAAAGGAAAACATGTATCTGTTTCTTTGAAACTTGTTCATGAAGATCAGAGTACTTGTTTTCTTCTAGACAAGAATGATGTATCTCCATTGTATATGGCAGCTGAAGCTGGATATGTTTCACTTGTGGAGCTTATGTTACAGGGTATGAATGCAAGCTTTGTTGGGAAATCAGTTCTGTGTGCTGCAGTGAAAAGCCAGAATCTTGGTCAGTTTTGTACATTTTGATCCAGTGAATTCAATCAATTTTATTGTGGAGTCAATATTAAAGATCCTTTGTTTTTGTATCATTTCTTATTGTCAAGATAGATATACTGACAGCTATATTGGAGGGTGACTCAGATCTGCTTCACTCAAGAGATGAAGATGGAAGATCTCCACTTGCCTTTGCAGCTTCCATTGGATATGACATAGGAGTGTTGCATATCTTAACCAGATTTTCAAGTTCTACACAGGTTGCTTACATTAAGAATGAAGATGGTTCTTTCCCCATCCACTCAGCCTGCATTGCTAGTTGCACCAAAACCCTCAAGGCAATCATAAAACACCACCCAGACACAATAGAGATGCTTAACGCTCAGGGTCAAAACGTTCTTCATCTGGCTGCTGAAAATGGAAATGCAGGAGCTGTTAGCTATCTGCTCAAAAAAGCTGACATCAAAAGGTTAATCAATGCACAAGATATAGAAGGAAACACACCATTACATTTAGCCAGCATAAAATCTCATCCCAGGGTTGTAAGTCTCTTCATACATGACAGTAGAGTTGACTTGAGGATACAAAATTACAACGGGTTCACCGCTTTAGATGCAGCTGAGGATCAAACCGCAGCAATTCCTTCACTCCAACAGGTTTGGTCTAATCTTCTACGCCGGATATATATGTACATATATTCATTGTATCATAAGCTGTTTACATCACTATATGTTTGACATCATTGAACATTTTCAGTGGTTAATATGGGTGGTATTGGTGTCTGCTGGTACCACTAGAGCTTCATCAAGAGCAGACGTTCCTGGTCCGACTACAGATCAGGACTTCATCCTAAAAATTTACAAAGACAGAGTAAACACTCTACTTGTGGTGGCAACACTAGTGGCTACAATGGCTTTTGCCGCAGGCTTAAGTGTACCACTAGGTTACAACAGCACAGAGTTCAAATCAAATGTCAAACATTCTTACAAAGAATCTGCATTTCATGCTTTTGTCATCTGCAATAGCATTGCAGTTTATAGTGATGTTATATCAACAGTTGCTCTTATAGGGACACAATTAGCAGACCTGAAATGTATGTTGACAACCTTCAAGTTTATTGTGCCACTTCTAGGGTTCTCTATTATTGCCATGTCTTTAGCCTTTGTTTCTGGCTTATACTTGGTCTTGGGACAACATCATTGGCTTGCTATATTTGTCTTGGCCTCAGGTGGTATTTATCTCACAGCTCTACTTATGCTCATCATCCCTTATGCTTCACCTTATACTTTTAGTCCGTTACTCTTCCGATATGTTTTGCGGTTTCCCTTTGCAATGTTGGTTTTCTTTGCAAACTGGAGAGATGGTACTGATGGGGAATGCTCATCGCGACTAGTCAGTTGGTCATTTATTGGTTAAACATCAAAGTTTTTGGAGAAAGATAATCATCAACGTCCTTTGTCTTGTGATGTTCAAGCTTTGAGTTTCAAGACATTTCAAGAAGTTTTCCTTGGAAACCATATAATCTCCATTTTTGTATTGTGTCTCTTGAGTTGTAAAGTGTATTCTTATGTTAACGACTATCAATTCTTTGTTTTAGGACAATAGAAGAGCAGAATTAGTGACGGAGAGAAAGAAATTGAATAGTGATGGAGACGACTCGTTTCATGTGTGGTCACTGCTGAACTTGAATATACCTGGTCATACATTGCTTCAAATGAGTGAATAGCATTTCTTTCCAGCTTATACCTGGTTATTGCTGCAGTCTCTGTTCTTAATGTTTCTCTTACTTGGTGTGGGACATGTTGGCCTACTGAACTTGAGTATTTGATCAATCTCTCAACAAATATCTACACATGATTTTGTTTTGTGTGCTTATGAATAGACCTTCCCTTCATTTATAGGTGACCTTATAGTTCCAATGAAAACCAAAAACATTTAGCCCACTAAGTGATGGAAACAAAGAATGGCTAGAGAAATTAAGAAGCCATAGAACTCCACTTGCATGTTTCACGAGGGGATTATATTCTTCACAAGTGCCTGTGTGTATCACATGTAATATTCTTTTATAATACTTTTGCTTGGTCCTCACGTTATTATGTAGATACTTTGCATTCATGTTGTCTTTGGTATATTTTTCTTCCATTTTATATTGATTTGTTACTGCTAAGGATTATGAGATATATCAAGTCCAAGAGATCTCACAGGCAGCTTTTATAAGAGTAAGTTAGAGCATCCTCATTAGGTTAGAGTCTTTTATCAATATATAACTATTACTTTCACGATTTTTTAATTTAAAAACACTTATCACACTTATATTAGTTAGATACCTAGCTAAATTTCTCAATAATATATTATTAATATTTTTATACTAGTTTATTATTTAAAGTTAATTTATTCTATTATATCTTCAAATTTATTTTAAATTAGTAATTATATCTTAATATATATTTACTTATATCTATTTAGTTTATTCACAATATTAATAATATTAAGAATTAGAAAATTGCAAATATTAGTATTTTTAATAGCAATATGAATAGTATAATTAAAAAGTATTTTTCTTAAATACAATAATTAAAAATAATTTCTTAAAGCTAAGAAACATGTTGACCGCAGGTGCCCAATTGGCTTGCTCCTGATCTAGCTAGGCACCAGGTGGGGGGTTCAAATCCCAGTGGGAGCAATTTGGCTATGGATCGGGCCTTTGTCGATCCCACTAGTAAAATGAAAGAGTAAGATTGACAAAAAAAAAATGTTGACCAGTTGGCTTGCCTCCAATTTAGGTAGGCACCATATGGTAAATTCGAATCCCACCCATATCTAGTTACACATGCTTTATAAGAGTAAGTTAAGATTTGTATTGATTTTTAATGATTTCTATTAATTTATAATGATTAATACAAGTCATCAAAATGAATAACTGTCTCTTATTAAAATTTGTTTGGAAAAAGCATGTTATTATAAGCGTTAATGTAGTTATTCTGAATTGGCTAAAATTTTCTTTAATAATTTGAAATATGCCAAACTCCCACCATCCTGTAGAGAAACCGACACTGATAGTGCTTAGCACTAGCCCAAGACCGTAA
>OVBA01008147.1:0-13076 GCA_900406435.1 Lepidium aucheri
TGGAACTCCATATGGCTTTGTCTCCCCGCAAAGAGGAATTCGTCAAGGAGATCCCTTATCTCCATTTCTTTTCGTCCTTGGAACAGAGGCCTTAATATATTTGATGAACAGACAAATAAGAACTTTCATGACCCACAAATGACAAGTCACAGACTCAGACGTATCATATATTACTTAATAAATATGCTAAGACTTGAAAATGAGTAAAAAAAACTCATGACTTTTACAAAAAATATGAAATAGAAAAAATGAACATTATTTTACAGATTTAAGAACCTGAACTTTTTAATACAATTAAATGAAGCATCTAAGCTGTTAAAAGAATTGTTAAGGTTTTTTTATATTGTTTAAAAAGTTCAAGGTTTTAAATTTAACAAAAAAAAATGTTTAGAATTTTTCATGTTTTTGTAAACTTTTGAGGTTTTTAACTCATTTTTTCTCTGAGACTATTAAAGATTAATGGAAAATTAAAAGTTGATATATTACCCTAAACCGGAGAAAATATCAATTTTCTTTTATTATTAACTACCTGGAAATATCTAATTTATAATTCAAACTTTGTGAGATGTGATTTCGTGAAAATCTACAACCACACTCTGATATAAAAAAACTACAAAGATGGTAACAAATTGACTAAACCCTTCTTCTATTCTGAAAAAATTGTTATATGACCGTTGTTTTCTTCTTAATTGTATTATAATGTCATTTTAAGTAACATTGTGTGATAACTTGACTATTTTCTTTTTCTTAAAGAGAATAAAAAAGGGGGAAATAGTTGAATATGCCACGATTAGAATTTTAATTGCATTATATGTCACAATATTTTTTTATTGCGGATTATGCCACTTTTAGTGGCAATTGTGACATGGCAGTGTGACAAAAATACCCTTAGCGTGGAAACGCGTTATGGCATGTGGAAATGGGTTCGAGAATGGAATTGAATATTTCATATGACCCTAAGAATTCTTCATGCGAGATTTGAGAACCTTTTTTATGGCATTACTTCAATATGTGCGTAAGTCTTCCACATTTCTTGATTTTGATTGTCAGAAGCTTTCCATTGTTTTGATCTTTAGTCTTGGTACATGTGATGTGTCAGTGCCACTCTTAGCTGCTTATTCGTAAATACATTTCTTGTTATGTGGGTTTAAATCAAAGAAATCAGAACTTGATGTGTACTCTTGCAGAAAGCTTTGATGTTAGTGGGCCTGAGAGTACTTAAAAGGACTGAGGATGATGATTGTTCTAGCATTCCTTGTCATTTTGGTCTCGCCTTTTATTTCATGTTACTCTTCTGCAGACATAGACTCAGACAAGCAAGCACTACTTGAGTTTGCATCTCTTGTTCCTCATAGTCGCTAACTCAATTGGAATAGTACAAATTCAATCTGCGATTCTTGGACTGGTATCACTTGTTCCAAGAACAATGCTTTTGTAACCGCACTCTGTTAGCCTAGATCTGGACTTTATGAACCTCTACCTGAATTAACATTTGAGAAGCTTGATGGCTTAAAGATCATTAGCCTTAGATCCAACAAAATTCAAGAGAACGCCATTCTTTCTCTTCCTTTGATCCGATCACTCTACTTTCGGGGCAACAACTTCTCTAGTACAATTCCTTATATTCCTTCTAAATGCCTTGTTAATCTTGATCTCTCAGCCAACTCACTATCTGGAAACATTGCCGCAAGTCTACAAAACCTATTTCTAAATCCATGTCGTAATTAGTTCATTTTCGGGATCATATTATGTTTGTTTCTGCACATACATGTGTATGTTCATGTTAATATATGTATGCTCATGTCTATTTATGTATGTCTATGCCTATTTATCTATCTCTTTGCTGGACATGTCTATTTATGTATGTCTATGTCTATTTATATATGTCTTTGTCGAAATGTATGTTCCAATAAACTTACCTCTATATATTCATGTTCTTGCTATGTTTATTTATAGCATGTGCGTGTTAATATATATGTCCATATCTATTTATGTATGTGTATGTCTATTTATCTATGTCGTGTAAGACATATCTATTTATGTATGTCCATGTCTATTTATCTATGTTTTTATCGAACTTGCCATAGCGTCTCAATAAAGAATTCACAAAATTGAAGCAAATCATTTCCTTCACCTCTCGTATCCTCATCTGAGAAAAATTCACAAATAAATCATAGACAAAAACAAAGAAACCATAGAAAAAAAAATTTATAATAGTTGAATTTACCTAAGTTTGTAACTCCATGATTGGATCTTTCTTGCTCTGAAACACTGCAAAATGTACATAACTGGGAAACTTCACAATCCATTTAAGTACTTTTTGGTGAGACCATAAACCTTAAACCGCGTCTTCCTTTTCCAAACTGACTTATCAAATCAAAAAACTTTATCTAGTTTAAACATATCAAATCATTGAAAGATTCTTCAAAATTCCAAAAAACACAAATAACAAAGTTTGTGATGTTCTTCCACTTACGAGGGAGAGATTTCCTTTTTCTGCAAAGTTGATTTTTTTTTAGTTGGCTTCTTCTTTCTGTATCCTTTTGTTAGAGAGACAAAAACAGAGACCAAGGTTATAATTGTCATTTTACTTGTCAATAAGTAGCGTAAACCGTAAAGAACTAGAATTGTGGTGTAAAGCGCAAATTAAAAACTGAATGGGGTGTTGAATACAATTTTCTGTAAAATAAAAATATATTGAAGGAATGGTAAAAAGAAATCATATATCACGATGAAAGATATATGATGGGGCCAATATAAAAGACAATATCATCATTATCTGCTTAACCCATCCAGTCATGTCTCACCACCTATCTCCACTTTTCTTAATTATTAACATCTTCAATTTTGTTACGAACTTACGTATTCAAATCATACCATTGGCCATTTGTACATGAACAATGGGGAACTGTTTTGTTAATTTATTACATTAAATGTATGTTTTGCAAAACTAACTAACTTCTCAAAAAGAATGATAGAAGATTGTAATTTTTATAGAAGATAAGAAGATTGTCTTTCAAAGTTATATTAGACATTACATGAGATCAGAATAAAATCATAGAGTGAGTGGACAAATACACACTTTAATGTGATATTGTTACGTTACATAGTAAACCGTGAACCGACCTTAACACTAACATAGCATCTACTCTTGTCTTCTTTGCCACTTCACTCAATAGTAAAGCATGCACCGACCTTGACTATCTACGACTACGGATTACAATATATATATATATATATATATATGTATGTTTTTAATTTTCTTTTTATTACACGAAAACAATTGATGTTTGGACAAAATTCCAAGTGGTGCATCTGGCTGAACCAAATCTGAGAAACAAAACTAGATGTTACATTACAAAGATGGTTTATGGAGGTAGACCCATCAGAAATATTAATCAAAAGCTCGTATGATCAATCCAAAAACACTACATGTCAAATATTTGGAACTTTCTGATTATTAAAAAGGAGATCGAACGAGAATTTTGCATAGACATTACTAGTAGAATTCGGTGGAGGAAAGAAAGAGACTTTAGTGGAACAAATGTGAATGATGTAGTTTCTATATACATATGAACACATTCACCACATTTTATGACAAGTGTCCCTTTTTTGAAACCTTAGTTCTTGCTTTTGGATTGATTAATTCTATAAAGAATTTCGTTAAAATAATATATATGCTAATAATCATATTTATCAAGAATTGGAGATAAAAACGACACATCATAGACTCACAACAACATATTTATACACACAGAAATTCAACATTCATTATTAGAATAAAACCGTGCTAACAATTGATTGATGAGTAGAATATTCACGATGAAAAAGTTTCTGATAAGTTCTGCTTACTGGTCTTTTTTTCTTAAATTATTTAAGTTTCTAGAGTATAATGATCACAAATTATCTTGCATTGTCTGTTGAAAAAGGATTTAGTGTTCAAAAGTGGTAATGCCGACAAGATATAGAAACATATCGAAAGCAATAAAATTTTAGAAACTTTTATAACATTTTTTTTTTCAAATTTAATTTCAATAAACGGTTCCAACATTCGTAGTTAAACTGGTGTACTAATTGGCCACTCCAAATGTGACAATTTTAAACTAATTAAACATATTTTAACTTTTTAGGTTAGAAATTATAGACAAAAATAAATATTCATTGTTTTAAAGAAGAATGAAATATGCAGACTATCCAAAATACTAATGTTTACATTATAGTCTGGAACATTGAGGTACTTACAAAATTATTATTTTCAAAGATATACAACTAAACTTAAAATACTCAATATTAGCTGAAATTCTAGTAAGATGGTAGTTTTTGTCATTCTTGATTCTATGGAATGTAGGGAGTTCAACTTCTATCTACCAACGACAAGAAGAAAAAAAACAAAGTGAAAATGGCATGGTTAAATAACATAACATTTGAAAACATGTTTTCAAATTCTAAAATATATCTCTAAAATTAAATATATGCAATAGTGTAGTAAGACCAACATTATTGGAGGTTTCTTATAAGTTTCTTAGAAAAAAAAATGAAAAATATTAAAAATGAGAAGAGATTAGAGAGAGAAGTTTCTTGTTTAAGAAACTTTCAAAAAAGTTTAAGAAACTCTTGAATGATGTGTCAATCATTGATTGAATCAATTTTATTATAAATATTAAAATTTATTTGTGCAAAATTTTTTTAATTAAAATATTGTTAAGAAACTAAAATTTAAAATACCATGAATAATGTTATTCTAAAGTATGAAAAGTGAGTATATGCAGGCCAATATATAGTTATAGCCTTATAGGACAGCTAGTTGGAATAAAAGTGATATCTTTTTTTTATTGATATTCAATATCTGACTTTTACCCATAAATTATAAATTATGATATCTTTAATCCACTGTGAGTATTATGGATACTAATTCCGAACATACGAGTCTTATGGTTTCATGATTAACTTACGGGCCGAGCTCTCTCATTCCACACAAAAACA
Source organism: Lepidium aucheri (assembly GCA_900406435.1). Taxonomy (NCBI): domain Eukaryota; kingdom Viridiplantae; phylum Streptophyta; class Magnoliopsida; order Brassicales; family Brassicaceae; genus Lepidium; species Lepidium aucheri. Next base: position 4,984 of record OVBA01008147.1, read on the forward strand.
AAGTCCAAAACTTATTAGCCTTTTTCTACCAACCACTCACTTTTTATTTGTATTAAGAGGACCTTTTCCTTTTTCCAATTATAAGTGCACAATTGGATCACTTAAATTATTGCTGCTAAATTTCTCAACCAATCAGGTTTCAACATTCTCAAAGCTTTTTTTTAGTGACTTTATCAAACTAATCAAGTATCAAATATCCACTAAACTGATACAACCTACCAAATCAACTTCAAAACTTAAAACCATTTTTTAAAGAAGGAATCTCATCAAATATGTTAGTCTGGGTTTCTAAATTATAAAGAATACCACTTGAGTTTTAGTTTGTAGAGAATGAAACTGATTTTCACTTTCTAGTGAGATAGTAAGGTATTTTTGAGTTGACAAAGAAAAAAGAATGAAACTGAGTTGTGACATTGTGGCAGTACAAGAATACAAGACCATTTCTGACAACCAATTCGGTTGGGAAGTGGTCGGAAAGAGGTTATTACAACCGTTTCCAACATGAACGGAATTGTCGATATGGTTTAGCCGGAAATATCAAATCCATCGGAAATCATCAGAAAATACCACGAAAGTTTCTGACGTCAATACCAGCCGATGATCGTTGAAGATGAGCCGTCAGAGTCCATCCGCAGAATACCGTTGAAAGTCGTCAATAATACCACTGTCGGACGTTGTACCATCGAGAGCGGTCTGAAACTAACCGTCGTCGGTTGAAGACGGAACTCATGCCGTCGGAGTCAATCGGCCTATAGCCATTAGATGCGGTCGGTTAATGCTTTTTGTTGGGAACGGTCAGAATTGGTTCCGTCGTAATTCGTCGACTGTTTCCGGATCGCTTCCACCGGATTTTGTAATAATTTAAAAAAAAATTAAATAGATAATTTTATTGTAATAATTTTATCTTTTTTTGAAAATGAAACAAATAATAATTTCAAATTATTTATTTGAAATATTAATTATAGAAATATTTTGAATAGTATTTTAAAATATACAAAGAAAAATATTATTATTGTACAACACTAAATTTCCGGGTTCTGAATCTTTGACTGGTTTTGGAAAACAAGAAAGTCTTAAGTATTTTGGCGAATCTGACCTCTCGGCATCCTGCCTATGAAACCTCGCCTCATACGGTTGTAGCGCTATTTAAGTCTCATGAAAAGTCTGAACAGTCTCTTTTTCTAGCAACTCTAATTGCTCGTGCTTATTGTGGAGGTCCACGAGCTCTTGTCGCTCGCCTTGTGAGAGACCTGCGCCTTGACGCGGGCTGAACCGTGAATGCAGCCCATCACTTGTCACAAACTTCCCGAGGCTGAGGTATCGTCCCTTACTATAAAGACCTTCCTATAAAATATAAAATATGTTAGTATTGTTAAACTTCATAAAATATAAATTTAGAAACTAAATTATTTGATTAAACATATACCTCTACGACGATGCGTTACACTCTAATATGCTACAAATTTCATAAATTCTTTCAATCCAGCAGCATATTCTTCGGTTAATGACCTCATTGCTTCATCCTTACGTGGTCCGTCCATCCACGATCGGAAATTTGACATTTTAAATTTTTTAAGCATAAAGAAAATTGGTGATGCAGAGAAATGAGAGTCGTGATGTTATATGGATGAAAATATCCAACGGTTTGCGATGGCTTCCAACAACTGCACCTAATTATCAGTTACAAACAAATGCAACATGTGGACATCGTGGGATATATATACCAATTTTCGTAGGAAACTGTTGGATATTTCCGACAAATTTTAGTTTTCTTTTAATAAATAATTAAAAATTAATATATTTCCCATCAGAACCTGTCGGTAGATAATATATATTTTCCATGGGTTCCGACGGATTTTGTATATTTTTTTATCGTTAATAATTATAAACAAACGTTAGAATCTTTTGGTAGTTTTCCAACGATAACCGACAGACTTAGAACTTCCGTCGGTTCATTGGAAAATTACCATTGGATTCTGAAAAATATTTTGCCGTCAGAAGTTACCGACAATTTTTGACGATTTGCTTTTCCGGTCTATTGTAATCGATTTTTCGTCAAAATTGTTATGACCGAGATATTGCAGTCAGAAATTCCGTCAAAAATGGCTTGCATTCTTGTAGTGTGGCATGCCTAATGATATTCCTACCTTAGCGAAAATGACACAATATAGGCGGGAAGAAAAAAAAGACGAAAAAAAGAGAGACTTGAGGAGATACAAGGCAGTGACAAAACAATGATATGACAATCCGGAGATGGCATTACATGTGGTAGAGAAGTAAGTAAAGAATGCAAAATGATAAATTACATGGGGAACATGGACATGAAACATGGATGATAAATTTGTAACATGAGAGATAAAGATGGGACAATGATAAAATAACATGTGGCAGTGATAGAAGGAGTAATGGAAGCGAGACACAAAGTACATGGATATGTACATAAAACATGGAGAGCAAATTTAATACATGGAAGACATGGACATGAACGATGCAGGACATTAACATGACATATATTTTCACCACATAAGACACAACTCTGATTCCACCTCCCCCCCCAAACTCTCATCCAGCTTCATGTGGATATGTTCTTTCAACGCTGGACAAGTAATGAAAGACTATTGTGGTACTACTTAAGGAAATCAGAGTAGTTGAGCCAATATGACCTTCTGACCTGGGAATCTAATTTGCTTCCACATATTGCAAGAAAGCCTTGTAAGAAACTACAACGTGTTTCATAGGTAGAAATCTTGTCCTAGAATATGATTTGGTATTGGTTTTGCCCGGATATATGCCACATGTGAGGCAAATCTCCTCCAACATGTTCCTCAGCTCAACCAGCTCAAAGTAGATATAGTGTTTGTCACTTTTGCTGAGCAAAGAAATCCTCAATATCTCATTCTAGAGTTACTTGTTTATCAATAATATTTCCAACTAAGATTTTGTTATTGAACTAGAAGAAAACAACTCTTCTTGCTTGAATATCAACTTTTACAAACTAATATGGCATGTTCCTTAATTTCAGAAGTTTTCTCCATACCCAAGAATTCTACGGCCCTTATTTTGCGTACAAAAAGCATTCATTCCAAAGGAGATAATGACGATTCCATGCAACATAGTGATGGTTATGATGATAGGAGCTTCCAGATCATGTTTAATGCAAAGACCTGAGAAGAATCTTCTCACTCCTAACCCCCTTCCTCATGCAGCGTACAAACTTTCACACATGATATCTTTGCTTTGTTAGAGCCATTGGGAATCCTGGCCATAGAAACACTCTACATAGCATCTCGATTTCTTAGAGACAGTGGCAGGAAAGCTTAAAAACTGAGCACCAAAAATTTACAGTGCTTGTGATTATCGATTTGATGAGTTGGAGCCAGCCTGCAAAAAAAGGGACTTGGATGCCTAGACTGTAAGTTTTAGAGTATAATTGTCTAAACAGTTTTGCTTTGGCTTTGTCAAAACAGTTTTGCTTAAGGTGAGGATGAAGTATCCAACGGCGGTATTTTCCACGTCTTTTCCTCTTGCAATAGTCACAAAACCACACTTTCTTCTCCTCATGTCTGAATGCTACCTTGTTCGCCAATACAATCTCCCTCTTACCACCAAGAAGATTTCGTGATCCTTGTTCCCTTTGATGAAGCCACACACTTCCTCCAAGCTTGGGAGCTTATCTTGCCTTAGGAAATGGCGAATGAGGTCACACTACTTGGATTTAGCATGCATACTACCGGCTGACGTAGAGGGAAACGATTGAACATCAAAAACCATGAGATTTACTTCTTTCACCATAGAGTGGTCCATATAAGGATCCTCATTTTCAGATGGTTCAACATCAAAAAAGTGCCTAGATCGAGAATCACTTGTAAATTTCATTGGCAAGTCTTCATCTTTAAGAGGGTTTGTGAAATTGTATAATCGCATCTTAAAGATACATGTAGATCGTCATCCACTGATGACAAAGAAAGGTGATTGTCCTTGCTAACTCACCATGAAGAGCTTAGTGGCTAAACGGCCAAACACCACATGCAGAAAAAGGTTGTATGCCCAGAGAAAAAGAAAAGTGTCACCAGAGAAACTAAGAAGATAAGCTATAGTTTAAAAGCTTAATCAAAAGACCATAATCAAAAGGAAACCGACACAATAGCAGAGAAGAAACCGGCGGTGAAACCCCGTAGAGTATTACCGACTTACATCAAAGACAAACTATATAGAAACCGGAACAATCCTCCCATCAGTTTCTCACTGCAAGATTTGAAGAAGAGAAGAGATAAATCTGGAGCTAAACTCACCAGAGACAGTAAAGAGAATACACTCTCTCTAAAGTAGAGAGATGTTTAATCAGTAGCTATGTTTATGAATATCTAAACATGGTTGAAATTAGAATATAAAAAGTTTTAAGTTTACAATAGAAAAGTACTCAGAAGGAAACTTCAAAAACACATGCTCACCACCACTTAATTACAAGTACATATCACTAAAACCATAAATGTATAGTTAAGAATGGTACTGCAGCCTCTTTTTGGTATGATAACTGGACTCTTCTAGGTCCCCTTATTGATTACTTTGGAGCTACATGACCTCATGAGCTAAGGATTTCAAAGGATACTTATGTTTCTGAGGCAGTCAGTGGTGGGCAACGGCTATTGGCTAGTGCAAGGTCTAATCAGGCTCTTCAACTTCAGATCCATTTTTCTACTATGTCTCCTTCATCGGCTGAGTTGGGACCAACCATCTTCTTGTGGGAACTATCTTCTAGAGTTTACATTGCAACTTTCAGTACTAGAGTCACTTGGGCTCTTACTCGTGTATCATCTCTTGCAGTTCTATGGAGCAAACAAGTCTGGTTTTCAGCTGTGATTCCATTTTTCTCTTTCATCCATTGGCTAGCTGTCCAAGGGAGGCTAACAACTAGGGATCGACTAAGGCAATGGGGCATGAATACTACCCCAACGTGTGCTTTATGTGGGCAGTCTGACGAATCTAATGATCATATCTTCTTTGAGTGCTCATTCTCACTAGAAGTGTGGATAATGGCAAAGAGGATCAGTACAAACTCTCCACTATCTATTTCGGCTGCAGGGCAATAGGCTATTAGTGCACAATCAACCCCTCATTTCTTTGTTAGTAAGATTCTCAGGTTGTTGCTTCAAGCATTTATCTACCTGATTAGGAGGGTAAGAAATCGCAGAATTTTCACCTCAACCTCCTCTCCTTTATCAGTTCTGAGACTTGAACTTATAGAACCATTTGAAACCAGTTCATCTCAATTACCCCAAATTATCTATTTTCACTTATTTCTATTCCGAGTTATTACTTTGGTTGTATCCCTAATCTATTATAGATAGATTAAGGTTCTTTCTAATTGCCTCTAATGTTCCATCAATCTCTCATTATTAGAGAGGATTCTTTTGTAATTACCTGTTCGCAAAAACTTTTTCTTTTGGTATAAATTTAACATTTAAACCAAAAATAAAAAAACCATAAACGTTATCAATTAGATTTGACTGTTTTAGGATGATGCATTTCCTATAGGATAAAGTCTTAGATAATAAAGGAAATATAAATATATATATATATATATATCTAAAAAATCACATCAAGTTTGACCCAAAAAATACACACCATCTTCAATACTTATAACTCTAAAAAATAGTTAAATTAATAGGTCAGCATGACGATGAGGCTGAGTAATAAACCCAAATGATGTAGACATGTGATTTTTCTGCCAAAACATTTGATTCAGACAAATGATGTCGATAAAGCCTATATATGGTTTCCTATCATTCTGTTTTGAGATTAAGACATCCACCCATAATCCTTACAATACATCACCTATGTTAGGTTTACTTTGAGAGTTCGTTTTTTTTTTTCCTTTTTTTATTCACTCAGAACATCAAAGCATACACTAAAAACTGGAAACAAGGGGCCTATTCTTTTACATAACGCTAACACTGCAACTACGACGGTGACTATAACATTTAACAATAATGAATATAGTGAGAATTTTGGAGACGCTGTAATTATTACAGTGAATTTTGTACTTTATTTTAAATCGTTAAATTCAACAGCGATTATAAAATACACACATAAATACTACCAGCATCAATTTTGAGCGACTGTTTTAGTTAATTTTGTCATTGTCGATAACTAAACTTTCTATGTCAGTCGCTGTTGCAGCGTTCTATAAAAAAATAGGACCAAAATTACAAGAAAATATTGAAATTTCTAGAAAAAACAAAAACAAAAACAAAAAATCATAAAATTGGGAATTTTAACTCAATACATATGAAGTATTCGTGACAAAACCGTATATGATTGTTATGATTTTTTTTGTGGAAATCTATGCAAATATCGTGATACTAGACACAGTTTGCAATTGGGAGAACGATAAAAAAAATTAAACTCTAAAGAAATTGCCAAAAAATTACTGACTACAGTTCCAGTCAATTAATACACTAATTAGCACTGACAAATCAATTTAGTCATTATTGTTCATCAAATATGCTAATTTCATATTTAAATTGGTTTGGTAAATGATTACTTATTTTTACATTAGCTACAGTCACAGTGGATTTTTAGTTTCCTTAAAAGTTTAATCTTTTATAATCATAATAGTAATGAAACGTAACATTAAACCATCACTATTGCAAGTGGTTTTTAGCCTAATAGCAAGTGGTAAGTTCACTAAATGCAGGTGCACTTGCATGTCTCAGGATCGAGTCTTGTCGATTGCATTATGCAGGAATTTGACTAATGCCCGACCAGTTGTAGCCCAATATTGGAAAAAAAACCATTGCTATTGTGTAGAGTTTCTTTTATTGATCAAGACCCATTTAGGGATTTTGTGGGGTTTGTACAAAGTTTGCACACCCAGAAATTATCAAAGATTTTATGAGGTTTGTACTAACTTTGGACAATACCAAACGTGATCAAAAGGAGTTTCTAAGCATCTACAATCAAGAAAAGAGTTTTGTGAGTTTTGCACAAAATATGTACACCCGGGAATTATCAAACCCCGGGTTTACATATAAGTCTAGTCAGTTCACACATGAGTGTTTTAAGAGAATCCGACCGTTAGAAGCATCTCCCTTCTGTTTGAAGATCTGACCGTTGGAGGGAAGGCAACCACATGTGACTCCTCTTTTCGCCAAGGCTGAGGAGTGTATGGATGGGTCACTTTCTCCTTTTGATACTCCCAAGCAGACGCTCCTCTCTGTCCTTTTATAGCTGTTTTTATATTATTTTCTCTAGTCTATAAATAGATCACCTTCCTCATGTTGTAACATAGAATATCCATCAATTAAATCAGTTCATCATCTCTTTCTCGTCTCTCTCTCTCTCTCTTTATCTCTCTCTCTCTCTTTTTTTTCTCTCTCTCTCTTTCATTTTCGCAATGCTCTGCACAAATGTGTTCAGATTTTCACCAATATCTGTTCTTTAATCTCAAATTCTAACATGGTATCAGAGCAATAAGCTCCTGTTCATGATTCTCATTCTCTAAACTTTAATTATCTGGTCTTTACATTCTCTCAGTGTCCATTATTCTCTGATTCACTCTCCTAAAATCTCTCACTTCCGCTAGCTTACTCTAAATCTTCAAATCCTCTCTAATCTCCGTCTCAAGTTCTTCTTATACTTTCTCTCCTAAAAATCTCTATAGATCCTAAAACAATGGCGATGCGTGTGGTCCTTAAAGGACCGAACTATGTTTTGTGGTCAAGATCTGCAAAAATGGTCATATGTAGCCGAGGCTTGTGGAGCCATGTGGTATCTCCTTCTCCTCCATAAGATGAAAAGGCAGAAGGAAGCAAGTCAACTGCACTTGTTGAAGATGGGAAATGGTATAGAGAAGACCAAATGGTATTGGCCATTCTCACTTCCTCTCTTGAGTCACACATTCAAGCTTCTTACCCATTCTGTGATACCGCAAAAGAGTTATGGGATACTTTGCAGAAAGTGTTTGGAAACATCACCAACACTACTCAGGTTTTTGAAATCAAGAAAGAGCTATGGAACCTTACCCAAGAAGAATGGAGTTAAATGACTTCTATGGCAAAAGGGCAGCACTTTGGGCGGAGCTTGACATCTTG
>OVBA01008148.1:0-13074 GCA_900406435.1 Lepidium aucheri
GAGCTTCAAATCGAGTAGCCAGCATGTCAATCCTTGTCCGTTTTACACTGGTTGTACCTTCAAACAAGACTTGCAGTATATCCCAAGCTTCTTTAGCAGTTGTACACCCTTGAACTTGATTGAATTGATTTGGCGCCTGAGTGTTGAATATGCCTGACAGAGCCTTGGAGTTGAACTTTGATTCTGCCTTTTCCTCTGCTGTCCAGCTCTTTCTCGGTTTTGGTACAACATTCTCTCCAACTTCCATTGTTGGTGGTGTCCACCCATCTTCAATAGCTCCCCAAGCTTCTTCATCAATACCTTTGATGATTTGAGTGATTTGAACCTTCCAGTGACCGTAATTGTTCGGATCTAGTATCAACGGCTCCCTGACTGTCACAAACTGTGGTTTTCCTTCCATACTTACCTCAGGATCACACCTGGTTTGGTTAAGTGAATGGCTCTGATACCAATTGAAATTGTATGGCAAATGGAAACATAAATACTTGATCGGAAAGCGCCGATCTCAACACTTGTTTCGTTTTATTTATATAAACTTTTCTTACAAAAGTCTTATATAAGTTTCTTACAAACTCAAAACGAAAACCCTCACACAATGAATCTCTCAAGACTTTTCTCTCTCAAATTCAACTCTCTGTTCACTTGGATTTTAGAAGCATTAGCCGCCGCTCAATGCTCATCATCTCACTTATATACTAGTTCTAAACCTAGTATCTTCTCGTGATCAATCAGAAATGGAAATACCTTACATAATGGTTCTTTCCATTTCTATCTCACAGTCATCTGTCTTAACATACTTCTGATGACTCGTCAGTTTCATCTTGGTTGAACATCTCTATGTCCAGTCCCATGCATCGTCATTTCTCTGGTCAGTCTCCATGCATCTTCATCATTATATTCAACTCGACTTTGATTAAATTTGTAAACTCACTTAATAGAGTTTAAGTAGCTCGTATATGTAAAGTCGAATTGTAATGATGCTTGGTGATCTTCTAGAAATAAACTCTAATGGATGGCCTACGTTTACAATATTGAAAGGCGTGTTATCTTATATTTTACTGACAAAATGTATATTATCCAAAGTCTTAAAAGTATATTATTAGGTTTATATTTTTTCATGAATTTGGATGTTGAAAAAATATACTAACAAAAATATAATAACATGTGTATGAATCCGAGTATACAAAAACACCTCAGAACCCTACATAAAGCCCATAATGATCTCGAATGTCAAACATATTATCTCTTAATACTATTTTTTGTACGTCACATATATACATATCTCTATGTATTTTCTCGATTTAGTTTTATTCTTTATTTGTAATTAGTTTCTCCATTTAGTTATATTTCAAAATTACTCAAGTAGTCTATTATTCTACCTAACACAATATATTTTATTTACTTTTGTTCTATTAACACTAACTGGCACATATTCTAAGGAAAAAAACATCGGACTTTCTCCTAACAAGAACAAGTTATATATGTTCTTTTTTGCCACACAAGTACGACATATGTTTAAAACTTTTATTTTTGTAATATAGGAAAAACTCACATTTTCAGTTGGAACAAATTCGAAGGTGCAGAATAAAGAACACAAAATTTGAGAAACCAGTTCAAAAATCAAAATAATATGTGCGATTTATTATGAACCTCTGAAAGTGCTAACACGTGATAACTATACGCATTATATTGTATGTCTTATATTGCTTTCACTGTGATTAAACAAAGTTTACTTTCGCATTATATTATATTGATTTGATGGATAATTAATAATTACAGTCATTTTAAAATTTTCTTCCGCTTAAAACTGGACTAACGAAAATAACGAAAGCATAGAGTTGGACCATTTTTAATGGAGTAGGCACTATTCGATACCGTTATTATTATAACTCGCATGAGGCCTCATTAATTATTAGAAAACAAAAACAAATAAGTAAAAAAATAAAAAGTGATAAAAAAAATCAGTGGTTCATGATAATCCAGAAGGTTAAGAATCAGAACATTTTGTAGGAAAATGGAAAAATACTGGCGTGATAAGTTTCTTTGATTCTAATAATTGAAAAGGAAAGCAAATCAAATGAGCTTTTGGACTGTCAAAAAGATATGAAGATACTATAACCATTAAAAGTGAAAGTCGAATTAAGTGATTCCGTAAAAGACTGAAGGTAATCAGATATGATCCATCACTTCACGAATTAAGAATATATTCCTTTGGTTTCTTTTTTTTTTTTTATTAAACTAGGGCACTTACTCATTCTAATTTTATTATATCTTGCTGTAATATTATAAATTTAAGGTTTTATGATTTTGAGTGGATCATGATGCCTTACATTCATTGGTCCAGTTTTATTCCTAAATATATGTGGAGAATGAGATAAGATTATAGTAAGCAGTATTATCATTTTTTCTACTCAATAATTATTTCAATATTACAACAGTAAAAACGAAATAGTTTTAATTGTGTTAAACATATCTAGGTATGTGTAGTATATCGATCTCACTTTAACTATATTTATCCACTTCCATTTATTGTCGATTTTATCATTTCCTAATTTTCCTCTATTTCTTATCAACTTGCTACACACACAAAAAAAATCATATCAAAAAAAGCTTGCTACAAAAAAATGATTCCGTCGAATGGTATGTAGCTTTTTTAAGTTTTTACGTTTTGAAAACATGATTTCGCCGAAAATATATAATTTATAACAACATGCAGGGCAATGAAAAAAAAAATTTAGAAGTGTTTTTCAAATTCATCCTGCACGTTTTAGATTTGTAATTAGTTTATGCAAAACTTAATTTATCTATTTAAAAATAGCTTTTGGTTTTTCAAAGAAAATTAAAAAAGCTACTCGTTTTTAACATTTTTACGAGTTAAAAAAAACACTAATATACTTATATTTTTTTACCTCTTTGCCGCCATCTCTCTTACCTAAATTGATCGTATTAACCTAATATACTTATATAAATATATATGATCAGTAGGAGATTTCTTATCACTACATCTCGCAACTCGAGCCCTGAGGTAAATTTCTTTTTGATCTTGTACTACATTTGTTCATTATCACTATGAATTAGAGTTATGGGTTAAGGTTTGTGTTAAAAATATGAACCCATTATTAACTTCAGTTGTCATGTTTTGTTCGATCTCTGGAATTAAGGTTAGATTTACAATTGTAATATGAGTTCGTCTGATGAGAGTCAACAATCAGATTTACAAAGCTCGTGGCTGTGGTGATGTAAGTATCATTCTTAACATGTTTTTTTAAGATACTGATATAAGTAGCATGAAAAATAGTTGACAAAAATTATAGTCAGGAACAAAATTGGTTAACAAACATGCTTCACATCTTTCTTGAGATTGTATCTCGAGAATAGAGACGAGAAAAATATGCGAATAAGATACTCAGAAAAGAAGGTAAACAGATTTTGATACGAGAATTCAGAAGATGAACTGGCCATGAATTTAACTGGAACAAGTTTAAGAATAAGTATGACTACGAGCGTACACAATTTACAACCTATATCAAGTTGCGTAATCAAACGAGAGTGACAGTCGTTCCCAATACTGGAGAGATCGACATGCCATATAATTGGTGGAAGCAACAAAAGCGGATAATGATCTTTTCAACATTTTCGTATAATTTACGGTTATTTTTTACATAAATATGATTTGTTACTTATAATATTCAGGACACACCTAAATCTCAAGCAATTAAGAAGACACCCCTATAGTGCATCAAGTTTTTGGACAACATAGAGTTGATACAGAACTTGCATTTTCACCTGCATTAAACCGACAGAGAAGGCAAGTTGATGTAGCTAATGCCGAGGATTCTGATGAAACAGAGCCACCAACCTAAGAAGTTGAAGTTGATAAGCAGCCTGATTCTCTGGAAAATGATGATGGTATCCAGAATCCGATTTGGTGCTTCCCAACTTGCTAGAAGAGAAAGAATAAGTATTAGGAACCATCGTAAGCGTATTAGAGATCCTACTCCTCGACAAACTAAAATTGAGAACTGCATAAGATGCTTGGAAGAAATAACATGCGTCAGAGTAGCATACCTCTTGTTCAAGAGGCAACTCATGCCCTCGTAGATGCTTTTACGGAAATGGGATTTTCTAGTGGGAACCCATTTTTTGTTGCTGCACTGCGCCTTTTTGGTAACTCCACTCCAGCAACGCAATTCTTGGCTTTGCCGAACAACGACATAAAAATAATGCTAGAGGGAATGACTGGATATAGTTGAGAAGGACATTGGATTGGTCTTCAAGGAGACATCCGTAGTGGAGATAATCGTTCAAGTACACATGTTACTATGGGTGGATATGTGGATCCTTACAATGGATATCCAAATGGAACAACGAATGCTCATGGCATGCAGTTTGTGATGAACTTGAATGTTGAAGAAAGGGCTGGTCCGAATCAATAATCTACGTCACCGGTTTTAGGTGGACTTACAAGTCTGTTAAACCATGGTGTTGCCAACAGTGTGTTTGATTTAAAATTTTAGAAAGACAAGAGGAGAGCTTTAGAGTGTTCGTTTTAGTTTTTTTTGGCTTTTGATAAGTTTTAAGCATTATAATAATGACTTAAAGGCACTTTCGATACCTAAAAGCTCTCTTTTGACAAGTAATCTGCAGATGATGATATCCATATCATGACAAAGTTGACTTCACAATCTTCACTGATAAACTTAGTTACTCTCTTTTGAAACTTGTTAGCCAAGTTATCTTCTCTAAAAATCTCAATAACTTGGAGGTTTTCTATTGTTGTGATGTTTAGGTTAGGGATCATTATTTGTGTCAGCTTCTTGGCTGGATAATTGATTTCAACATTCTTTTCAGAGCTTAGATGTAAATGTGGAATTACTCTCTGTATCTCTATCTTCACTTCTGAGAAATCTCTCTGCATTGGCATCGAGAAATTAGACATTAAACCAAAGTGGTAACAAAGATTAAGGCCATAGAGCTGATCGTAAACACACTGAAAAGTGATGATGATCCAGATTGGTTTAGTCATATGTGATCAATCACCATATTGACTCTCTTCTCTATCTCACGATCCATGATAATGAAGAACAGAATTGAATGTTTCTGAATTGGAAACAATATAGAAAAGAAAAATTTAGACATATAAGAAGAAACCATTTGATCTGCTTAACTTGTGTTTATTTTGTTTTTAGCATTGGAGATGGTGGTGTTTAGTTTCGAATAATGAGAACACAATGTAGACTATTGAAAATTTGTGGGGTCTCGAAAAATTTGTGGGGTCTTGAAAAAGATTTCTTTGGTATACTATTGAAAATAATCAACATTAGTGAACGATACTTTTAAGTAATTCAAGTTATCCATTTTCTTTATAAATAATTTTTTTTTCATGTATTCGTTTTCTTGAAGATTTTTTAGATCATTTTTATTATTTGCAGAAACATCAAAGAAATGAGTTGTGGACAGGATTAGATGCATTGACAAAAAATGAAATTGAAGAATTGTTTGCATTAGAGAATCAAAAATTTGTCCATTTGATTTTACAGTGGTTGCTCCAATACTACGTGCAGTATTATCATAATCGACCTATGGAACTGAATGGTGAGTTGAATGGATGTATTTGAAAGACAAAATAATGAATAATCGAGATGTTTTCACACTCTTCTCAGGATGCAGCCAAAAACATTTAAGAGACTATGCAAGACTCTCAAGGAAAAATATGGGCTAAAAAGTATGAAGAACTTGAAGGTGCAAGAGAGTGTTGCAATTTTCTTGTATACATGTTCACACAACGAAATGCAACGCGTCATTGTAAAAATATTTGGACATTCGTACGAGATAGTCACTCGTAAGTTTCATGAAGTTCTTAGTGCATGTGAGCAAATTGTTGCTGATTACCTAAGTGAACAGATCTATGAGGAACTTAGTGATGTACCACGTGGACTACGAGAAGATGACAGATATTGGCCTATTATAGAGATTTCATCGGTGCAATGGAAGGTACACATGTACCGGTTTGTGTGCTTGGATCATAAAAATTAAATTTTTGGTGTTGACATGAATACACTAGTTTTAGTGTATTGGCGATTTGTGATCTTGACATGCTTTTTACGTATGCGTACATCAAAGTTCCAGGATCGTCTCATGATGCTAATGTTTTGCAGCTTGCCATGGATAATGATCCATGCTTTCCAACCCAGCTTATTGGAAAGTATTATTTAGTAGATTTGGGATATGCTAACAAACCTGGATTCTAGCTCCATTTCGAGGGCGTGTTACGAGATATCATTTTCAAGAGTTCCAAGATGGTGGACCTCCACGTAATGACAAATAAATGTTTAATCATTGGCATTTGTCTCTTTGTTGTGTTATTGAATAAACTTTTGGAGTTTGGAAAAGCAAATGGAGAATTTTAACATATCATCCAAGGTATGACAAAGCCATTAAAAAACAAATTGTTGCCGCTACGATGGGTTACATAATTTTATCAAGAGATCTCAAATACTAGATGATAATTTTGAGTGCGCAGATGAATTTGATATTAGTGGTCATGAAAACACAGGAAGACGTAATAATATTGTCCAAGAAGAAAATGAAGATGAGTGTATGCAGACAGTTTGCTGTGAGATTGCAACTTATTCGTGGATAATGCGAGTGTAAAAGTTTTTTTAGTTCTGAACTATTTCTTCAGAGTTCATATGATTGTTCTTCAGTTGTTACATCTGGTTTGTTTTCCTTATGATTGAGTTTATTTCGAACCTGATTATTCGAGATTACTAAAAAACTTCCACTACAAGAAAACATATTGTATTGTGCCCAAAGCTTTTTGACCGAAATTTTAGTCAACATAATTATGACCAAAAATCAATCAATTTTTAACGAATTAAATATTTGGTCATTAAACAATCAAAATATTTGGACCAAGAGAAATGGTTCAGTATATTATCATAATAGTGTGACCACTTTTTGACGAGTAATATATACACTACTAGAAAACAACTCAACTTTGATCATGATTATAATCGCAAATTGGTCAAAATAGTTATTTTGATTGATATTTGATTAAAATCGAATGATCAAAAATTGTTGGTTAGAAATTTATGTTTTTCAAAATTTAATCAAAAACAACTATCTTTGACCAATTTATGATTATAGATGGTCAAAGTTGAGTTGTTTTCTACTAGTGTTCTGGTATGAAATGGTTCTAGTTAATCCTAATAGAACCACACAAGATTTTACTAGACTTTGTCTTCATCGATGCAAGTGCAATGAAAGTGGTGGTTACAAGGGAGTTCTCTTAGTTCAACTCCATCTTCATATTCACAAAGACAAGTGCAGCATTCCTGCAAAATGATAAGAAGCAACGCATGCTCAAATCTAAACTTTTAAATTTTGGAACTGCATTTTAGAATGTAGAAATTGTTTAAATACTGCGTCTTCTGATGAAGTGAGCATTGAATTGGTGAATCTGTTCCACATTCTGCCATTATTCCATGTGCTTTGCCTGAGAGTATTTCATCATTTCCAACCTTTTTATTTCTGAATTTTGGCATTTGCCCTATGTCGTTTTTCAATGCTCCACCTTGCTTTGCACAAGTTTGGATAACAAGATAATAATAGGAGATCATAAGTCTGGAGTCGGGTTTACTAATTCTATGAAGTAGAGCGGATGCTAAAATATAAAATTGTTATAGGAAGTGGAAGAGAGCTACGCTTACCTCGTCGGCAACATCATATAAGATTGCAATTATACATGGAGAAATTGTTTCTTGGAGTGAAGCGACCACTATAATATTTTTTTTGTCAACTTTACTCATTCTTTTTAGTACTAATGAGATAGATAAATGCTCGATCCATACCCAAACATTTTTCCTTCCTCTTGTATCTGGGAGGATTCGAACTCGGGTGCCTGAGAAATGCTAAAGTGGCCTCTACCACTGAACCACACGTCCTCGGCACCACTATGCAAATGTTAGTATAACTTATTTTTATTTTATTTTTTTGGATTTTGGTTTTAAAAAATGAGTATTGATATTTTTTTAATATATATTTAATATTTATTTTTGTAATTTAGTAGTATTTATTTCCTGATTCAGTTATCCAGCAAAAAATATCAATTGTGTGTTTTAATCCGTTTAGTTGTTTCATATTTCCGTTCAGTATTATTCATCTGTTCTAATAATTCTGTTTATATGGTTCCGCTATTTCATTCAGCTATTCAACTATTCAATTGATATATCATTTGAGCCCAATTAAAACGTAAAATATCATCACAATAAACATTGTTATAACACTTGACAGAAGAAAAAACATTCTTATAATACAATTTTGAAATAATTATAATACAAATGTCACAAACTTATATTAATGATTTAAGCAACCATTTTAATATAATTATGAGATGCTGGCAACTTTTAAACTATAATTTACGTTTTGTTTTATCTGATTAAATTTCTTTTTAAAGAAAAAGAAATTATATGTTAAGATAATCATATTTAGACACCCTTACCTACTTTCATATATATTATACGTCAAAGCTTATAACGTACATGTTCGAAAATTAACTAATAATTCTATCAATATACATGTGTGTTAATATATATATATATATATATATATAATAAGTTAAGAAAATAAACTATAAAGATATTCTTATGATATAACAAATGGCACAATGGAATCCTATAGTGGATGTTTGTATTATTGCGATATGGTCGAATGTTTATTGATATTATTTTAGCTTTGAATAGAATCAAACCAAACTCAAAAGACTTAACAGGATTCAAGCCAGATTTGTACCTACTCCAATCTCTGAATCAATCAAGATTACACCAACTAAAACCAAACCTGGTGTGAACCCAATTTCATCTAACTTCAATATCTTTTGGCACTATATATATATATATATACCAAACGGAAACATACCAAATCAAATCTTTTAGCACTGTACCTATAATCTTTGTTCTCATCTTAAGGGCCGAATTAATAAAGAAAGAAGTATTACAATTTATTGAATAGTAAAAGTGTAGAACCCTAGCTAACTTCCACTGGGTAATCATCATTTGTACTTGTGGGCGTATATATCTTTAGTGTAACTTTGATATATCACAAAAGTATCAATCAAGATATAGATAGACCAATATACTCTGTCTCTTTCTCTCAGCATTAACGCCATTTTCTCTATCTATATAAATTATCTTTAAGATCTTACACCCTTAGATTTTGGGAGTCTTCTTTGACTCGATTAGACCAGATCCATTTGGAGTATAACAACAAATGATGACAATAGTTACTTATTGGGTTTAGATTTGTTTATGTCAAGCTAGTTGTGAGTCTCCATTAGTGAGAGATATCAATTCTCTCTACAGTCAACAAGAACATCTCACGCACTGACAGAAACCTAAAATTTAATCAGACCAAATAATGTCGTGTTTATGCAACTATAGTCGATATTGTGACTATAACGCATCTGATCTTTTTGTGCCAAGAATAAACTCCTCATCATTCGTTTTTCAATTTGCATAAGTAGACATTTCACTTTACTTTACGCATTTATTCCCAAATTTTCATTGGACGTATTATCATTTATGGGAGAAAACTATACTAATAATGAGAATTTGTAATTAATGGCTCTCTGTACCAAGAGCATATGTACTCACTTTCGGTTGCAATACTATTTATGTATATTGTTCTCATTTCTACTCGACATGTAATTCTTTATAGATATAAATAATGGACCTCGACAACTGGACACTTAATAATATTGAAAAAGGACAAAAAAAGAAGAAGAGAAGAATAGATTTGATTAGAGGGTTTTGGGTTGGTTTTTGAAGCGAAAGAAATGCTGAAATTACAACTTTAACATATAGAGTTTCAGAGAAGCTACACATGTCGAAGGTTCGATTACTTTTTGCCACCATATACTGTCACAAAGTTAACTTATCAGCTCATCATTTTTTTCTGATACGATTAAATAATATTCAAAACAAATTGCAACTTTTCTTTGACAGATATGGGCTGCTTAAAAATTCCTCCTTGTTATCTCTTAAATAAACCGACGCCCCATACATATTTTAACGATTTTTTTGTTGTCTCACTAATTATATAATTTTTAACCATCAAATAGAGTGGATTAGTTCTAGTTTTTATTTTTGATTAAAAAAAAGATGTTTTACGAGATGCCATTGATATAATTAGTAAAAATTGACCCTAAATTGGGCAGGACTAGAGCTAGTTATCGATTTTTTTTGTCTAATTAATTATATATATATATATATAATTGTCAAAACAAAAAAGTTCCACCAAAGAAAAAAAAAGAGAGAAGAGAAAAAGGGAAAAAGGTGAAATCGCAACGCGTTAGGCGTTGGATCGATGATCGTAATCGCACTCTCTTTTGGAATATTTGACTTGGAATCACTTCTTTAATTGGATTGCTGAAAACGACACCCACTTCTTCTCTCCCATTTCGTTTTCTCTGCTAAAATGTGACGCATTTTGATCCTCTTCCTCCCACTTTCCTTTTTTCTTTTAATTAACTACAGATCAAACCAATTCTGATTTGCCTCCTTAATTAAATGATTACTCGTCGACATAATTAAGTCTAATACAAATTGAATGGACTCAAATGCATCCGCATGTAAACCTATGCGCATTAATTGTATTTACAACGTGATTCACGTGAACCTATTTACATATAACACATTTATATATATCATATATTCCTATTCTTGTTGATTTTTCCATTATGTTAGAATGGGTAGTGCGTTTTCTTTAATTGCATTCTATTAAGTATTGATTAGTAATGAAATTTCAAAGAAACACTTGGTTGATTAATTAGTGGTGAAGAATATAGTGATAAATTCAGCAGTGATGGTTTAAATGAAAGGCGATAGCGATATAGATGACATAATTTGACTATACTATTTTTAATACTATAGTATATAATTCCATCAATTATGAAAATGTGACAATTAATTAGGTGATTAAGTAAAATTAACTGTGCACAGAAGTTTGGTCGGGAAGAGTGTAAAAGAAAAATGAAATGATCGGACTGATGTGTAATAATGATTGTTAGGGCAAGAACATCATCGGACTAGTCACACCGGTCGAGTCTGTAGCGCGCCCATTTCCCAAAACAACCGACCAAAAGACAAAAGCTAACATTAGTACTACAAACCATAACTGATCGGATCTTTGGTGTGCATTAATTACAAAAAGCTGACAACTATTTATTACCTTTTTATATCTTCCTCTTTGCGGTAGGTTTTTTCGATGCCTTCTTCAACCAATGTATCTACATCTATATATACTCTCTCTATTTTTATTTTATGGTTAAATATATATATATATATACTCTTAGAATTAGGGTTACACAAAATACCTACGATCCAATCCCAAACCTATTTTGAACTATGTTGTAATTCTATGTATGTTCTAGTTTTTCTTGCATATATTTTCATTAATTAATATCACTGACATCGTATTTTTTAGAAAAAAAATATACCATTGACATCGTCCGAATAGGTTGTTTTAGACGCCAACACTTTTTAAAAAATCAGAATTTTTTGTTCTTTTTGAAAAAACGTATAAGATCAAAATATACAAGTCAATAGTAAAAATGTTCAACATTTTCTTTCATAATGTGTTCATAAAAGAAATCGTTATTATTTAATTTTGCTAATTGTGTGAATGCTCTATTTAATTGTCTAGAAAGAGCCATAGAGTTGGGAAGAAACAATTCAAGACTAATGATTACAATTTCCAATCAAAAAAAACCATTAATGATTACAATTTCCAACAGAAAAAATGATTAATGATTAATAATGAATAGCTAAAAGGTTTTATATCCACTTATGTTGGAATTAAATTTCATCATTATATCAAAGAAAGGCTTGATTATATCATAATTTATTTACTCTTTGGGATTCAAAAAAGATTTGTATTCTTGTTCTAATACAATACGAGTTGGAAAATTATCAAAGATCTCACTGATGTATAATCGGATCAAGATACGACTAATTAATCATCCACAAAAACGACTGCAACCGTTGATTTATATATTTCCCTATTCTTTTCGGCGGTGTGAAACATAATTTATTTCGATTAGCTAAATAAAAGTACGTAATAATGTTTCCGCTAAAAGTCAATTTTTATTATATACTTATAAAAAAGACATTTTGTTTTGTAGTTTTTATTAATCAGACAACCAACACTTAATTATGATCAACTTATCTTAATTCCTTTTTAGTAAGAAAAATAGGAGGATATATGTCAACTAAAAAATATGGTCTGCCGACAACAATAGTCAAAAAGTTTAAATATTGGATTAGTCTCTTAAATAAAGGGAAAAAAATGTATATGTACAGTCCCACTAAACCAATTACTAGGATTATACCCACGTTATAACATAGGATTGATAGTTTTTCAACTCATTTGGTTTTTAGATCTGTGTTGATATTTTGAATATTGTTTTCGGGATGTTATTCTAGGGACCCAAAAAATATTGGATAATTCCTTAGCTTGGTATACAAGTTATTCCTAATAAGAGTTAGTTATTAAGGATAATACCTAAATAAATAGAATAAGATTTATGTACATTAAATCCTAGAAAAAATAGGGAGTTAGCATAGTTCTATAAATAAGAGTCTTAGGGAGACTTGTTTCTTAAGTGATTTGTGAAAGTATTTTGGTTAAGTTTTGAGCAAGTTTCGTAACCAATAATGAAAAGCAAGTTCTTTAAAAGTCTTTTGCAAATTTCGATATCAATTGGTATCAGAACCAGGTTGAAATCCGAATAAGCAAGGAGAAACCGCACGTAGCCAAGGATGGGAGACGTGATTCAACAACCACTGCGAAAGGACCATGGAGTTCCATTGATCCAATGTCCTATGTTATTATCAACAAACTACACAGTTTGGGTGATGAGAATAAAGATTACACTTCGAGTTAGTTAAGTATGGGAAACAATTGAACCATGATCTATGGATGTAAGAAGAATGTCACTGCCATAGCTCTCTTGTTTCAATCTATTCCTGAAGAACTCATCTTGCAAATCGGAGATCAAGATACGGCTAAAGGGCT
>OVBA01008149.1:0-13072 GCA_900406435.1 Lepidium aucheri
AATGGGTGAGAGACTCAAATTAAGAGTCTCACCATTAAACATGCTCTAAGAATCAGGTTCGCCACGTGGCTTGGTCTGATTGGTCCGTTTTGTGAACCACAATGAAGGGGTTCACTAATGTACATTTACCTGGTAACCCATTTCAAGAAGAGAAGCCACAGTGAGCTGAAATATCTGTCGCTTATCATGTGACACAAAGGTCCTCACANGAAGGACAGAAATGCTAATATCATTTGACGCTGAACGCGACTCCAGGTGCCTTTGTCGAATCTGTTCATACCAGAAAATCCCTGCCAAATTGCACCAAGTTAAAAGCTTTTAAAAATTATTCAACAAAAATTGTACACAAGTGTAGCAACAATCTGTTACATATATACCTGACATGGAGGTCCTCCGTTGATAAAATCCACTTGACCAGGTAGTGGCAGAGTACTCTTATGGTCCTCATCAAGCTCAGCTGCCAGTTTAGCTGCCTCTGGAGTAGATATGCACTCATCTCCATCTCCACATTTCTCCATTATAGCCCTACCATTAATTCCAAACAACTTATCACAACACAAGAAATAGTGATCGCCTAGAAGAGTTAAAGTGTTTACGTGTTGGCTATTTACCTAAGAATCACATTGCAGTTGTTGACAAAAACTGTTGATTTCGGATGATTTTCTTTAAAAGCCTGCCCAGCTGGTTCTTCATACTCGATAGCCCACTTTGTATCAGATACACCTAGTACAAAAAGCATACATATGAATACAAGTTAAGCGTTTTTGGAGGATAAACTGTATGAATAGAGATAATACATACCCGCTTTTTCCAGTCCCTGAGACAGACCACCACATCCAGCAAATATATCTAGTGTAGCCAAACGCATCTCTTTAGGTACCTCATCAGGCTCCACAATTACAGAGTCAGTTTCATTCTCTACTCCCTTCCCCTTTTTCTTTCTTAGAAGTGTGTCATCCTTAATAGTAGAGAACTTCAGCTTCATATGGGCGGGCAGCTATTACAAGACAGTTACGAGAATCAGTTCAACTTCTTATGAGAGAACTAATAATTATCATAACAATTAATTTATATACACAATCATATGTATTCATTTAGAAAGTGTGTAAGATAGTTATTAACTGGAACCAAAAGATGTTGAGAAATATATACCTGCTTCAGGGAACCAGTGGAGGAGTCATAGAAATGTTCACAGAAGAAAATATGGTCTAATATAGGATATTCACGGCATAAGGGCATATCACTTTTCTTCCTTACTTCACAAATTCCCTCTAAAGCCTCTTCTGGGATGACACATGTGTCCTGGCTGTAATACAACTAAAATAATTGCAAAAAAGAACGAGAAAAACAAAATTGTAAGGAAACAAAGCAACCAAAAACATCACCAATAACTACAATAAGAAATAATAATTACCTCTTGAATGTCTGAAGCATAGGCCTTCTCCTCAGAAATATCCTCAGGCCTATAAAATCTTCTTACTTTGACCTCAAAGGAGCCCAAATCAGCCTCTCTAGATTTTTGTGGGACAATGATTTCCAGCAATTGGCAAACAACAAAAGCTCTTAATCCAATGTTCTGCCCAGCCTTAAAAACAGTTCTTCTGCCCTTTTTCAGCTCGTCTTTAGTTATATAGACGGGGTTGACATAAATATAATCCTCAGCAGAATACTCAATCCCATTGAAGAAAAAGCCTGTCTTTGAAACATTCAGTTTGATCTTGGACCGTTCCTTCTCATCCTCCTTAATCCTACATGAAGTGCAGAATCCAGAACCACAACCAATATCACTTAATGGAAGACTAAAGAATCCCCCTCTCTCAGGTGAGTATGAGCTTTTGCAGTAGAATTCTGTAGGCAAATCTTTGGCTTTTCTTTCTTTTGCTCTTGCCCGGTCAAGCTTATCCGCAGTGTTGTTCTCTTTCCTATGCTGATGTCCCCATGGCCTTGATCGAATCTCAAAACTGACAACTCCTTTTAAGTCCTTAAGCTGTACGGTAACACATTCATTAGTCAGAAATAGTTCCCTCTCATTAGCAGCTTTCTCCAGAACAGTCTTGGATCCTCTTTCTAACAGTCTTCCGTGAAGCATTTTGCAGTGATCTGAATTTTCGAACATGTACTCTACAAAATAGATGGCTGGAATTTCATCTGGATCATCATTTTCCATGATGACAGCAGCACCTACAGCCACCATTTCCCCTCCAACAAGTGCTTGTCGATAGAGAGGCTCACCAGCAGAAGTTTTTCCTAAAATCTCAACATCCCATCGTATGTCTTTTTTCTCAGACGTACCAAAAATTTTCTTAAAACTATAAGAATTTTGAACCTCAACATATTCTGGTACAGTGTCCTCAGAGACCTTTTTTATATCTTCTGTGTCCCCTATGACATCTGTGTCATCTTCTTCATCTTCCCCCTCATCTTCAACTTCTTCCTCCACATCTTCAACCTCGTCCTTACTATTTTCTGCACCATTCTCCTGCACTGGATCCTTAAGAGTGTACGCGGAGTAAAAATCACCCCAAATTCTTTTGATAAGGCTTGTTGTTGTTGCTTGCATAACTTCCCTCTTGGATGCAGGTGTCATGCCAGCCCTTGGGTTCAGATTCAGCTCCTTCTGAACAATTTTCTTCTTCCTAATTTGCCATTTTGTGTGGTGCCTATCCTCCATTTTACTTGCAAGACCAGCAACAAATGGACTCTTTCTGATTTCCTGATTAGGATACTCTGCAAAAAGCTGCAAGAGAATCTGTCCATGTACAACAACATATCTCTCGACAGCCATGGGATCAGAAGAAATGTAGCCGTTGTCCTTCTTCTGGAACGCAGACAGTCTTTTAATAACATCAGTAAATGAAAGTTTGGCAGCCCTTGTTTGCTCTTTCAGCAAAGTAACAACACTTATGCCAACCTTGGCTGTTTTCAGAACAGCTTCATACCAAGGGGCATACTGCTTTGATGGTTTCCCAAGTCGATACCTGCATATACCTGACACTTCAGCAACAGAAGAAGAAAACAATGCAGAAAGGAGTTTACAAAAGTTCTAGAATAAAAAGTTTACCAGGCCATATCGGTCCGTATTGTAACATAAATCATTCCCGCTCCATACTCAATCATCCATTCTTTTATTTGACTGAGGAAAACTGCCAACCCATCAGGATCGTGTGACTGAGAGCCCTGCATAGAGCTGTCAGAACCATCTAGATCATATCCGCTTCCATCATCTTCAGTCATTACGCCTGACCCAAATATGGTGACATCTATATCCGCACATGGCTTCATCGGTAGAAGCTCTAGAGACATAAGACGTGAATCGGAGTTATAAAGTGCCCAGTTGTGAAGCTGCCTGCGAGGAAGGTCCCTGGTGTCGAGTTCATAGTAAGCGTCAGAGAGTATGAGTTCATCAGTTTCCTCTTTGTTGTTCTTATAGTACGATGGTAGAGGATAATCATTAGCAATCTCATCTTCATCTATCTTAATGTAGACCTTATTTGAAGCAGATGCTAGGCTGTTGTTCCTTTTAGGCCGCTGGAGGGATTTTCTATACTCTTCATCTTGTATAAGTTTGGCATATTTTCTGTCCTCATCTGCACTATCATCCATTTGATCAGATGTCAAGGCCTTGCTCCCTGCAACTTCTGAAACTCCATCTATCTTCAAAGTCCCATTGGAAGGTTTTCCTTCCATCTGTTCTGCCTTTTCAAGTTTAATGCTCTCATCTCTGAGAGCAACAAGAACAGGGATCTCTACGAAACTTGTTTCATGTTTCTTCCCTGTCTCATCCAAACCAGCAAGTTGCTGATATATGAATTCTCCCTGAGATATAACAAAGTCTTGGATGGCTGCACCACCCGAAAAGAACTTGCTTCCAGTCATAGACCTGACAACCGCCGCAAGCAACTCATCAAGACTTGTGTCAGGATCCCCACCTGAAGACTTGGATAGTTTCTTGTACACAGCCACTGATGCAGACGCCTTCTCGTAGAAATAATCATACATCTTCTTATAGATGGTAGCTGGTTTAACACATTCATAAACCGCCAGCTCGGTTGAGATCCATACCACTGGAGAGCCACCTTCATAACCAGAGATACTCCAGTTCTCCGCCCTTCCAAAGGACTCACACCTCACACCAGTTTCCTTCTCCTTGTGAGAATATGCATCTGATGGTAAGATAACACCGGAAATGAATATGTCTTTAATTTCCAACATCTGCACAGGCTGTGATTCTCCCTCTGAATCATGTAGAATAAAATCGGTTAGCCTCCTTGTTGGAGGAACTGCATCATCGCTCTGCGGAGAAGTTGAACGTATAGCAACAATCTCATCCTCCACAAGCTGTTGTTGCTTCACTTCAACAGTAGCAGATTTCTCAGAGATTCTAATAGATTTCTCTTTGAAATTTGTACATGCAGCAGCTCGCTTTGGTCTCCTCGTGGTGGAGACATCATCTGACTCTTTGCTCTCTGGAAGAGCTCTCTTCTTTTGCTTCCCAGCTTTAATCTTTCTTCCCATATTTCCATTTTCCTCCATTTTCCAAAACCTAAAGCAAAATTGCCCACAAAATCATTAGGATGCAGTTGAGTATAAAATCCGCATGAATCAATCAAAACTCTCATCACATCAACTACATCGACACACACGATAAAAACTCCGAAAATCAAGATGAAAATTAGAACACAGTTTTTGCATGTATCCATCTAATCAAAACCCCTAAAATGAGTTTATTCAACATCTCATCTATGATATTCACGAAAACAAACAAAACCCCAGAGAAAATTTCCCATTGAATCTTACTGAATCTAGGATTTAAACATTTAACAAACACTATTGTTCGAGATCAACACAAATTTCAGAGATTCGGCACAGAAAACTTACGATTAGAATCGAAATGAAGTCAGAGAGAGAGATTGAAGAATAAAGGGTATGAGAAGTTTGATTTGATTGAGAGGAAGAGAGAGTGAGAGAGAGGCAAGCTTAATCGTAGCGCGGCCAAAAACGGCGCTAAAACGCTTTTGAAAAGCCCGCCCGAATTTGGGCTCGCCAAAATTCTTGTGTCCACTCTGTATATTCACTTCACACCCTTGATTCTTCCAATTGTGAGAATGTTCTATGTAATTTTTAGTTTTATTAACCATTTTACATACTTTTGGGTTTGATATTTATTAGCACATTTGTATGGAAACTCTACTCAAAGTTCGATTTTGTTTCATAAAAGCTTAAACATTTAAATTTTTCGGTAACGTGGTGGAAACGCAATCAAAACATAACTGGAAATGTTTCAAATGATGGAAACTTTAGTTAAAATCCGATTTCATTTTGTAAATATTTCAAAATTTAAAATTTTCGGAAACGTGGAGGAAACGCAATGGAAACATAATTTCTAAAATTCCCGATTTGTAAAAGTGATGGAAAAAGGGTTTCATTTTGGAAATGTTTGTTTCCGTTTTAGAAATATTATATAAAAATTTTCTTCCTTTTTTTGTGAGTACGATAAAAGCTATTTAAAAAAATTTAAGACATGTTCTTTTTTTTTCAAACAAACTGACTTCATTAAATTATGATTTCACGAATACATCACCAATAAGGAAGATGAAATCAATCCAAACATACATAAATAAAAGATGATCAACAGGCGGATAAAATCAAACACACAATAAATTTTGGATAGAGGTTGGAGATGACCTCTTATCTTTAGATTGTGTCGCTGAAGAAAGCACTTGAACACTTAAACACGCTCATCAAAATTGAGATTCAAATGAAGCTTTGAAACGTTTATGTGAAGTAGAGAAAGCTTGTAGTAGTAATCTCTCCATAACAAAGAAAATAGACTCAAACAAACATATTTTGCAACAAAACTATTCTAACCCTAAACTCTCTTAAGCCCATAAGAATTGCTTTGTCTTCAAAATGTTTAATTCCAAATAAACATTAGGGTTTTGAGATTAGCATACATTAAAAAATAGACCCACCAATCCAACTTACAAACATGCCCATTAAGATTTGGATCTCTCTAGAGGCTAGAAACTCTAACCTGAGATGAAGTGTAGCCGACCAGAGAGAGGAACTTCGGATATTCACCATGGATCTGAGAGAGGTCCTTTGATACCATAAGACAAGTAGGGGGCAAAGGTAAAGTGGACTCCATCGAAACTGATAGGTGATGATGACACGGCAGGTCTAGGCGAATCACCGGCGAAGAGAAAGAAGAGCTCTTCGACCAGGAAGAGGAGTTGAACCACAACACAAAGAAGAAGGTGAAGAGAAACAAGTGGATGGTGGCAGCAACAATCTCATCTCTAGTGGATGATGCGGATCAGGTTTAACCTAAGACAATCTACTACAAGTGCACAACAGTGAAGTAATAGTACTTAAGGATCATATCCACGAAAAATCAAGTATTGGACTAATGATTGTCGAATGTATTTCTCAAGCTATACTAATCAGATTTTAGTGATTAACTAGCAACTTAAATGATGTAAACTATATAATAAAAAGCACCAGACATAGGGTATTCATCAGGAAGTAGGAATTTAACTACGAAAACTATTCAGAACAATGTTAAGCTTAATTCTCGACATGAACAGAAAGGTATAACAAGCCTATTATCATAGCACTTGAGACTCTACTCGATAATCTAGAGGTTCTAACTCTCGTTGGTTCCAAATTATGAATAGGCATTAAACAAATAGGTTCAACTATCATCAATCAACCTGAACATCAGCCATCACGGTCTAGGATTGATTGCTCATCTAACCTAGTTCAGATTCCTAACAAGCTTTTGGAGTGCTAACAACCTAGGTTCATAGATTAGTTTATCAGGCTACTCTAAGCATTAAGCACAAGAATTAGATGGAGAATACTCTTATTAGATTCGATTCCATTTGTCCTTAATCATTGATTCCTAAATCCCTAGAAAACCTAAACATGATTGGTTAACTACTTAGACATGATTTGGATTGAAACAAAAGACATAATGAAAATAAACTGAAATTACATAAAAATATAAAAAAGAGTTTGTAGATTCTTCTCAATGTTGAATTCTCTCTCTCTCTAGCTTTCTGAATAGCTCTAAAAGTTCTATGTGAATAATGAATGGTGTGTAAAAGAAACAGAAAATATAAGTATTTATATGCCCTGAGATCTAGGTGCAAAAAGGGAAAATTAGGTATTTGCTTCGGATGCTCGTTGATCGATCGATCAAGATGTTGATCGATCAATTGTGGACTTGTGTGATCGATCTTCAACGGTGTGGGATTCTTATTTTTTTCATGGGAGGGAGGAAAATCCCTTTGAAATTCATTAATGCAAAAATAAATTAAGAACATATATGGCATAGAGTATCAATCCAAGCCATATCGCTGAAAAGAATCAAAGAAAAATCATGTAGAACCAAGTTTTTTTATCTCACGTCAAAGGCTAATATTAGATAAAATGAGGTTTGAAGGCCTCAACCTTTTAACAACATGATCTCCACAACTTGTGAAAATGAAGACATATAACAAATGCTAATCATAGAACTCAAAGACAGTACAAGACTAGCTTATTAAAAGCTAACTGAAAACATAAAACATCTTGCTAAGAAGCAAGGATTAGAGAGTGTTCTCCTAAATCTCTTTTGGAACAGAGAGGGAGTTACCTAGCAACCATAAAATGCCTACCAACCATCATTCTCCGTAGATTCATTCTAAAAAAAATTCTGGAAAAGCTGCTTAAAACTATTATCACCTGTGAAAACTTGTAAATTTAATAAATATCAAAGATGGAACCACCTACAAGAGATACAAGGATTTCATAAGCCTCCAATGCTTGTTGAGTTTATGAAGAAGGGATCGTTATTGACTCGCTGAAACGAGTTTGTGGTCCCAGTAGCAGTCAGATTTGACGCCATACAAAACTAATCTAAGAATTTTAGATCTGAAAACTCGACTGCAGAAAAATCTAAGAGTATTTATGGAGTGTGACCGGCCATAAATACGAGAGAAGAGCTGGGAAGGTATCGGTGGCATAAGGTCCGAGAAAAAATCCAAATCTCCATTGACAAGAGATAGAATGAGAAAGACACCACAGATCTGTGATTGAGATAAATAAAAAAAAAGCAAACTAAAACAACAAAAATACAGAATAAAGGAAAGAGGAACCGGTGTCGGAGCACCAGAGCCTCCGAACACCGGCTCTGAAGAAGAGTGTTGATGGTGAGTGAAAGAGTTGTTTGGAAGAGAGAGGACATAGCATATAGAAAGAGAAAGGAGTTCAGACCTCATACAATAACTATCCTAGCTCTGCCGTATCTTTTGTTTCATTTTTTCTAGAACAATCACAAACATTATTTTAGTTATGGATCTTGAGAACCAAATTATATGATTAATGTGAAGATAATATTTTTCAAAAATTTTAATCAATTTAAAATATTGATATATAATATTTAAGTATATTTTATATTTCTCTATATATATGCATAAATATATGTTTCCAAAATATACCTATTTTTAAAAGTTCATTTGTATATTCTGTTTCAACGTACTCACTTCCGTTTTGATGCAATTCAAGTTATTAGTTTTTTTAATATAGATAACATATTCATTTGATTCATAAATAAAGTTCTGACTAAGTACATTGGTTTTTTGCTTCAACACCTATTTTTAATAATTTTTTTTTCTTTTTCCTCTAACTAGGATAGTCCTCGTGCTAGTAACGCGGACTATATAGAATTTTGTTAAGATAGAATAAATAACTTTTTGAATGGGTAAATAGTTATAGATTGCAGATGTGATATTTTATTTAGTTTATTGGTTTAACATTACAGTAATGGATAGTAGATGAAAAGAATATATATTGTTTTGTTGTTTTTTTTATCGGAATATTGTCTGTGGTATTGACAATAAAGTTTGTAACCTTATTCATATATTATTGAAGTACATCTTTGAATGTGTATAAAAATAAAAACAGGGTAGCGATTAAATAGAGTTAATAGTAGGAGATGTTTCGATCGAAGATTGGAATTAATATAACTTCTAATAACTTCTTTAATCAATTTTTTTAATAAACTTAATCAAGTCGTCTATTTGGTCAATGAAAGTATAATATATAACTTATTATTTTTTTATTGATCTTAAACTCTTACTAACAAATTTAATTGATTTTTTTTTGTTTGTTATATCATTTTTTCTCTTTTACAGAGTCTTAACTTTCAAAATAGAATTTTTACATTATCAATCCAAAATTTACATATGTCAATGGGTGAAACCACTTTAAAACATTCAAACAAAAAACAGTGGAAGGATTCATTTATTTGCTAGATGTTCTCATTCTACTCTTTTGACGCAAGAAATGATTGTAGATTTCATCTCTTCTTTGCTCAACGATGCTTTAACAATGAGTTGTAGTTATATACGAAAAAATGAATCATCCAAGACTCAAGAAGTGGAGAATTAGATTCTGATTATATCATAGAAAGTTAAACTTGTATGCCAAGGAAGTATTATAATCTGAACGGGTTTGGTCTGTTTGATGTTATTGTGTTTTGATATATTCATTTCCCCGATTGAACTGCATACATGAAACGTTGGAGCAAGACCAAGGCTCACAGAAGAAACAACATTTTGATACTGTAGGATACCTTCAACCATTCCCAGCTCTTTAATCAAAGATTCCACATCAGGTCACTGGAGGAAAAAAGTTTTAGAAACCCGTTATGATGGTTAGATCACAAAGTCAAAGAAGATCATAATATATCAGCATTGGGAAACTTACTATGTTCATGTCGACAGAAAGCTCTTCAAACCATGTCCTTATGTCTTTCTCTTTGTGTACATAAGCAACGTAAATGCAAGCACGTGTGATAAGAAAAGGCGGAGAATTTACTTTTGCTTGCGAAATCAAAACCAGTTTAACTTTCTTCTAAGTTGCATTTTTCAGATGCTAGTAAATATTCTAACAGGGGATGCAATTAATTTCTTGATTAAAAACTTCATCTCTAATACTTAATAAGGGACAAAGCTTTCGGATACTTAAGCTCTTTAACATATTTCTGCATTGCATCTCTTTTAATATTAGTTCCCTTAAATTGTCCATTATTGATGTGATTATATGTCATTTTTTTTCTAAAACGGAAAACATTAAACTGACCTGATATAAAATTGCTCGTCTTGTGTTGGTTCCTATAGAATCTTCTAGGTAATCCTGCATATATATATGAATAACATAAGAACATAGTTACTGATGGTTTTCCTCTGGACAGTAATACGTTAGTAGTAAATGCTACCAAATTGCTCTAATAACATAAAGTCTTCAAGACCAACCATTTGATCTCTCAACCAACTATTAATAACATATTCTTCAAGACCAGTGACCCATCTTTTAACCCAACTCAATCATTAGATTGCTCGCGTTCCAAGCACACAGAGAAAACAGCAAGACACTTTGCAATATAGAACAAAAGTTACAATTTACCACCCTCGTAACAAACACATGCCTGATTTTCAAACTCTGATCAGCACTCTATTAACAATTGTTCTATGCCTAATGTTGTTCTTAGTATTTCAGCACATCTAAGAACATACTGAATAATGTGTGTCCAAATCAACTATTGTCCTTTGTTCAGGGGTCTTTGCCTTCAGAAACCTTATCGCAATTCAAAGCGTTAGTTTGTCCAATTGAGGCACATAAAATCAAATGGCCATGTATCCGAGTGTAATTTCATCTTATGACAAATCATGACAGATGATAAAATAATAGTTTGTCTTCATTCAACAAACCAACAGAAAAAGTCATTACTATCAATGTAGAACAGTAGAAGGTTCAGGAATAATGACATGTATTTCATTCTAGTACCTTTGGGAAAGATTGGAAACCTCCACCTGTCACATTGAGCAACTCCAGAGAAAGAACCCGTTCAGGGACCATTGCAGCTAACTTGCAAGTTATCATTGCTCCTATTAAACAAAAGGAAAAAGAAATAAGACTTCTTAAGTGTCTATCTATAATATATACCATTGTGGTTAAAACCCAGATTTAAGTGAAGCTAACTAAACCAATTTGCAGAATCAAGCTCTTTAAGTATTGAAATTGGGGATAATAGAGAAATAGAGAGACTCACATGTACTCAGATTTGTGGGTAGGTACAGAGCTTCGACCCATTCCACGATTATCAAAAGCGACAGACCTCAATTCCTGAATCATCCAAAATGTTTCCGTGGTCTTCTTTGTTGTTGGGTTTATCCGTTTCAGTCAATCCCTTAATTTGTGGGTTCCGGCTAAACTTGAATAAATTAATAAAAAGTAAGAAAACTCCAATAAAAATTTGAGAAACAAAGGACGATTCAACCAAAATCAGAAGAAATTTGAAGAAATGGTATGGAGAGAGAGACCTATGATGAGAAGAGCTTTGGTAGGACCATGACCGTAAGTTATGTAGAAGATCTAAACGCTAGCATTGTTAAGCGTTATCTCTGGTCCGACTTTTTCTGTAACAACCTCGCAATACGACATCTTGTTTTTTTTGTTTTGTTTTGCTTCTCATAATTTGAAATCTAGAAAGTGGAATCGAAATTCAACTAACAGGCATAAGAAGAAGTGGAGGAGAAAAAAAAAAGAGAAGCAAAATGGACTTTTCTTTCTATTGACAAACACAAAAAGAAAGAATGATAAAACAGATGTTGTAAAGGTGATGGATTTGTGTTTTTGGTTCGGTGTTTTACTGTGCGAAGAAACCCAAGAAACAAAAATGGAATCATGAACATAGAAATTGAATCAACTTATGGATCCTATTTCTCAAAAGTTGTGGATCTGTCCAATTACCTATCACATGTGACCTCGCCAGAATCTCCAACCTGATAATTTAAACTATCAAAATCAAAAGAGAAAATTACACAGATCATCGAAAAGAATCTTACCTTGAGTGAAATTATACCTTTTCTTTTCAATGGCAAGAATCGTTGCATCGATTGATTGGCCACGTTCTTCATAAGACCATACCCTCTCACGAATCTTCCATGGAAATCACGTAACCGTCAGAGGAAAAACCGTTAAATTTTCCAGAGCAATCGATTCCGCTCAATCTTCCTCCATCTTTTTGATCAATAAGGCAAGATGATCTCGATCAACAATATAATAAATTCAACAAAAAAATGAAAAAGCGAAAAATTCAGAAATGAAAGTCCAGAGAAAGATCTTGGAATGTTGAAGGTCTCTTTGTTTGCTTAATGGTTCTGAAATCAAAGAGAATGCAGAGAAAATATAAAGAAAAAGAGAGAGGAGATAAATAACCGATAAAAATTGTGTGTGAGGAATGGATATGATAACCACTGTATCTCATTAAACTTGCAACATTTTAAAAATTAAATAAAAATTCTTTTTTTGTGATACGGTTACCTTTAATCTCGGCTAAAGTTAATAACGTTGAGATAAGCTTGAAAGAAGAAGTTTGAAGAGCAAGCTATCGAATAGATAAGACTAAGGTTGTTAGAGTTTAAAAATTATCTAAACCTAAGTTGTTATAGTTTAGGAGTTATCTAAATCTATATGTGTATTCCTAAAAGGATTAGGAATTAGTCTTATCTATAAATAGAGATGTAGAGTTGTTACATCCTATTAAGAAAATTGAGAGTTTTGGTTTTTTGAGTAAGTTTTCCAAAGCTAATAAAGAGAGAGTCTTTATAATTGTCTTGTGTTCTTCCAAATTGATCCAATAAATTGGTATCAGAGCACTAGGTTGAGAAGCAACATAAGAATTCTGAAGAAAATCTCGGTAAAGAAAGGTTGATCTTTATCATGAGCAAAACATGGGTGACAAACAACTAGCCAAGGTTAAAAAACCTAAGGAAGCAAGTTCTGCATCAATTCAATTCTCTATGCTAAGTCCCACGAATTACAATGTATGGTCCATGAGAATGAAGCTAACTCTTAAGTTTCATAAGGCTTGGGATGTTGTCGAGCAAGGAGGAATTGAAGGAGATAAGAATGATTTGGCAAAAATTCTTCTCTTCCAAAGTATNTTATTCTCTTCCAAAGTATACCCGAAAGTCTCATATCACAAGTAGGAGATCTTAATACCGCAAAGGAAGTGTGGGAT
>OVBA01008150.1:0-13072 GCA_900406435.1 Lepidium aucheri
CTCTCTCTCTCTCTCTCTCTCTCTCTCTCTCTCTCTCTCCGAGGAAGCACAATGTTTATCCAATTACTTAATTCGTTTCCTCTATCTTTGACCTCAAACTATTTTTCTTTGACTAATTCTTTACTTCTAGTTTTTTTTTACCAGCAACTTAATTGCTTGAGTCCTATTTTTTTATAGAATTACAAATCAAGTCTTTGGTCAGCGATTTGGTCACGTTCTTCGGGCAGATTTTTCCTAATTAACCAAAAGGACAAAACCGTCTTTTCACCTATACCCCAGGGTATTTTCAACAATAACAAACATAGAGGGTATTTTATACAACTAGTGAAACGTTTAGGGTATTTTTAAAAATACACTCTTTTTTAAATACCACAGGCAAAATACAAAAAAATCTTCATATATACTATATTTTAAAGGGCCAAATTTTTTTTCTAGTAAAATATGATTTTAAAAGGTCTAAAATTTTAAAATGATCCAAAATTTAGTAATTAACTAGGTTAAAAAATTTTTTTCGCATATTTTCTTAAATCTGGATCCTATTATACCCTCTTATTCGATTTTTTTTCATATTTTTACAATAGAAAATAAAATTTTCGACATTTTTGAAACAAGGAACGTAGGCAAATATCTATGTTACCACTCCTTAGAGACATGCATGATTGCCTCATCCATATCTCATATTTCTACTTTGCATCATACAACATCAAACATTGAATCAGACACAATTCTTATGTGTCATTAAGCATCAACAAAGAAATGAAACTATGTTTTCACATATCACATCTTCACCTAAACTTGGCTAGAAAATTAGAGGAAAACAGCATTTCAAGTTGATTCTCTGTTGTATTTTAGCTCCAAATTCAGGTCCGGAAGCTGACCTGGAAAGGAGATACCGAGAACTTTCTAATGGTATGTTGAGTCTTCTGGTTTATCAGAAAACTGCTTTCACAAATTGATGATAGCGGATTATATATTTTTTCAGTGTAAAGATTTGCACCATTTCATATCTGTAAATAATCACTAGCGACTCAAAAACTCAGAAGTAGTTTGTATCGACTAACTAGTTTACGGGTTTTCGAGTTTGGAAATATAAAAAGTATAAAAATTACCAAATAGCTTTAGAAGCATTTGACGATCTTACAAAGGGAAAAAACGTGATATAGTTGAAGTACAAATGAAAATGCACTAAATCAAACCCGTTTGAAAAAATTGATAAAAGCATCAACAAGACGAAACCAAGCTTGACGCCAAGATGTATCAAAGCAAACAAGCACAGTAAATGCAATCCACGTTACAGTGTAAGTACCAGCAAGGCTCCAGTAGAAACTCTCCATATCAATTGTGGTTTCGCCTTCGGCACTTAAAATCTCTGGCTCAGGTGTGTCCTTGTCACAACTTCTGTTTACAGGTAATCCGCAAAGAAGAGGATTAGCAATGTAGTTGGTTTCATTCAATGTAATAAAATGGCCTTGACTTGGAATGGAGCCTGATAAGTTATTGTATGACACATTGAATACAACTAAAGAATTTGACTTGGTTAGATCATAAGGGATCGGTCCATGCAACTTGTTATACGAAAGATCAATGCTCTCTGTATCTGTTAGATTGGAGAAGCTTTTAGGTATCAGACCTGACAAGAAGTTGTGAGACAGATTCAAAGCACGCATTCTCACAAGATCTCCGAGCTCCTTCGGTATCTCACCACTGAGTTCATTGTTTGACAAATCCATTCCAGACATATAATTGGAGCTTCTTTCGTTGTAGGAGTCATATCTACTCTTAGATGCAAATTCAAATATGAATTTAATATTGCTCCAATAGTCTTGATCATATTCAGGTGGTAAAACCAAATGTGACACATAATATGATCCCAATTCACCGCCAAAGGTGTAGCCAATTCCTGATTGGTACATATAATTAGCATTATTTTCCTCTATCCTTCCAAATGACATATTGGTGAGACATGAAGGTATTGACCCATTCAATCTGTTGTTGGCCAGATCCAAAATCATGATGTTACTTAGATAGCAGAGTTCTTTAGGGATATAACCTGTTAATCTATTACCCCTCAACAGAAGATATTCAATGTTCTCGTTGCTGATAAATCGTGGAATTGACCCAAATAAATAGTTATTTCTCAGATTTAGTACCATGAGATTTTCTAACAATGTATCAGGAATCACCCCAGTGAACTCATTGTCATTAAGGAACAACATAAGACAATTGAAGTGAGTAGGCAAGCTCCCTGAAAACTTGTTCATCGAGAGGTCCATAACTGTAACCTCAGACATATTATAGAGAGATCTTGGAATTGTACCTTCCAAAAATATTATTTGAAAGTGAAAGATAACCAGTGAAAGAAAATTCACCTAACCAACTTGGAACGACACCACTTAGTTCATTACTTGACAAGTCGAGCATATATAGCTGATTTGAACGTTGCAGTCCAACTGAGATCCTTGAAAAATGATTGTTATCGGCAATCAACTGTTTCAAAGACGTCAAATTTGCTGCTTCAGAGAAAATATGACCAGTAAATTTGTTGTATGAGAGCTTCAAAAGACGTAATGAGTAACAACCAACAAGAAATTCCCTTGGTAAATTTCCAGAGAAGTTATTATGAGATAAGTCCAAGTAGTAAAGCATGTTCATCTCTCCAAATGACAATGGCAAAATACCGTGAAACCCGTTGTTGGAGAGATTCAAGTGTATTAGATATGGAAACATGTTTCCAATATTATCCGGAAGCTCTTCCTCAAATTCATTGGCTGATACATCAAAAACTTTCAAACTATGAACAAGTAGACGACCTGATAGCTGAAAGTTGGTGAAAGAGTTGTTCTGCAAAAGCATAACCTCAAGTTTTGGGTTTTGCTCCAGAAAATAAGAGGGAAATGATCCGGTCAACTTGTTGTGGGAGAGATTAATCAAATGTAATGCCTTCTGGTGTTGAAGAAAGCTTGGAACCTTTTCCAAATTACAATTCTGTAATTCTAAGACACTCAACTGAAATCTAGGTTGTAAGGAAATATCTCCATCCACTTGTAGCAAACTAGATCTTGATGAGAGCTTGAAGACCTTGAGCTTTGAGAGGTTTGCAATTAACTCAAAAGAAAATAAACCCTCAAACTCGTTATCTGAGAGAGATAAGTACTCAATAGAATCCATATTGCTGATAAATGATGGAACCGTACCATTGAGTTGGTTTGAGGAGATATCAATAACTCGGAGTTGGGTCAAGTTAACAAAACACTGAGGGAATTGACCTATAAATTGGTTTTGACTTAGATCAAGCTCCTGTAATTTTTTCAGTTGACAAAATTCTGCAACAATCACATGCAAATTTAAACAAGATTATAAGATCATTACGTTATTTCAATAATAAATCCAACTTGGAATATAATTATTTGACATTATATATGAATACCTGTATTTTCAACTAATCCAGACAATTCGTTACTGCTCAAGTCCAAACGTTGAAGTTTATGAAAATTCTTCAGGGCTATGGTAAGGAAAAGATATAGGAAACAGATTTTTAAAGTGTCTAGCTAAGAAATAAAAAGTGAGAAGAAAAATTCAAAGCTATGATCCAAATAATTCAAAGTTATGGTCACCTGGCAGAGGGACAGTGAACAAGTTCCTGCTTAGATCGAGTAGTTGTAGGTTTCTCAAGTTTTCCAGCTCTGTACCATAAATAACAATAAAGGACTTTAATGTGTTATTGAAAACCCAAAATTTTCCGATCAATAAAAAAAACGAGTTAAGCGATGAAGACAATAAAAATGAACGTACGTACCATTCATCCGAAAAGTACTACTATTCATATTGTTTTCACGAAGAATCAAGGTTTTAAGCGATGAAGCAGCATTGAGAAAGGGTATAACACTGTTATTGACGTGTGTGTAACTTAAATCCAAGACTTCAAGTTTTTTCAATCTCTCCAGGCTCTTATAACCTACCAAAACAAAAAGGGATATAAAGCTTAGAATGAAGAAATATATATATATATATATATATGTATGTATGGTTTACGTACTAAACTTATGTAAATAAAAGTTGTGTCACAAAAATAAGAATTGGAATAAAGGAAATATACATACCATGGATGTCATCGAGCCAGTATGCACTCCCTAAATAAGATAAGTTTAGAATCTGTAGTTCTCCAAATGGATGGAACAAAGAAAGATTTAGGGGAAGAGGATCCGGAACGTATGTAAGGTTCAAGAAGAGGCTCGGGAAGAGGCTGATGACACGCCCACTTGTAAGATCGCACTTGAGTCCTCCCCATCTACAACAATCGCTATCGGTTTCGTTAGTTCTAGTATACCCAAACTTGTTGGTGTAATAGCCCTTGAGCTCCAACAATCCTTTTCTTTCGCGTTCGATGCAACTTCTAGATCTATGCATCTGTAGTGATACTATCATCACTATGATCCATGTTGTGCAAAAGAACGACGCCATTGAAAATATCAGCGACACTTAATTATCACCTAACAAGAGGTAAAAGTAAAGAAGCTTTTTAGAATTCTAGGAAGTCTATATTGATGACATTACATTATTTATGAGAATCCAACATTAAGATAGTAAGGAAAGAGACATCATCTTTGTTAATTGATTTTTGTTCTACATGGAAGATTTTGGAAGTACTAGACTATGAGTTTTTTAAACGGGTTAATGTTTCAAATTATTATTCTGTAAGCGGTCCCTTGTTACATGTTAGTTCACCTCATTGTTAGAATAGAAGAAATAGTCCAATGCTAGAGGGTAAATTGTTGAAAAACAAAATCTAATCTTTAAACAGTTTCACCAGAAAAAATTCCTATCCAAGTGTAGTTTTTTTTAAAAAAATACATCAAAATAATAGAAAATTTGTCATTTTCAAACCAAACCTTTTTTTTTTAGTTGTGCCAATTTCAACAATTTAAAAATTCAAATAAACGACATAAACCTGTGGGCCAAAATCAATTTTGAGCGTTAAAAAAATATAAGACTTAAATCTCTGTTAAATAAATAGAAACATTTATGAAAAAATAACATGACGTATGTATACAGGTATTAGTTTAGTTGTATATAGATCCTAAGGTTTTTTTGTTAAACCAAACCTAATGAGAAAATTTCTAATTATTGAGAGACTCTATAAGGTTCCCATTAATACAAATGTTCTTAGAGGAATAAAAGTTCGTGTTCCACGAATTTTGATTGTTTTTCGTGCAAAATTCTAGCAATAAGAATTCATACTGATCGCTAATCAATTCAAATAATAATTCTAGCATGTCTGATCTCTACAAGAGAGAGGACGCTATGGACACTGGACATAAAAACTTTGTCTTCTTTGGCATAATATAAATATATATATAAAAATGATAATTATATTTAAATATACATTGAAGAGTTTTGTGTATCTTAATATAATATCAATCGACGATTTACACAGAGTTATATGCTCAAGAATCATAAGCTATAGAGAAAAATGAAAAGATCATTCACTGTAAACAAAAAAATTTGCCATGAAATCTAAACAAATATAAAATAAAGAATGACTAACCTCAGGATGGTGCTTTCCTCTGTGTCTATCTTTGGGAAGAAGAGATATTATTGGATTTCGGAGGACTCCTCGTTTGGAAGAATATAGCACAACTAAGGGTGTGATTGGTAATGGCTTTGGTTGCTCTGCAGAGTAAAAAATTTTCCACAGCATTGAAATTAACCAATCATACTTTTAGCTTTCATTGCTCTGGAAGACCAATTTTTTATTTATGGAATGTTTTTGGCTATAGAAACCCAAAAATCTAAAGCCAAAATTTATGAACTTTATAAATATAAATTCCTATAGCAAAAAAATCTACAGCAAAAAAACTTACAAAAAAAAAATTTATAACCGAAATCCTACAGTAAGTCTTTGCCAATCGGCTCCTAAATAACCGAAATCCTACTAAAAGCTATCAGTCTTTACCAATCGGCTCCTAAATAAGTCTTTGTTTCAGACTTTTGAACTATCCACTATAAAATGTCTTTGACTTTTCAGCCATTCTGATTTAAGCTGGATGTGTATTGATTTTGTAATTGATTCATGCTATCAAGGTCATTGATTTACTACGTGGTAGGGCTGGAATATTTGGCTTTTTGAGCCGTTAAAAATTTTGGCAAGAAAAATTTTATTCAGCTTTTAGATTTGGTTAATTGTGTGATGGATCTAAATTCATTGACCTTTCTCTCTGAGTTCATTGACAGCAAACTTTTGGAAAAAGAGAATGACTTTTGTTTTTTTCTTCATCTAATCGTCGGCTTTTTAACTCCATTATCCAGTGTTTAAAGTTAAATGTATATAATTAGCTGTGGAGAAAGATAGAAATTTAGATTACTTTTAGAAAAATTAACTAATATAATCTATTTTATTTTATATATTACTAAGACAATTTTTTTTTCAAATTACTTAGATAATCTACTTTTTACAAATATATCTATTTTACCCTTCAATTCAAAAATTTCTTATAATCCTTCTAGTTTGTCTTCAATTTTTCCAGAAATAAAAATCTGTTCAAGTTTTGATTCCCTATAAAACTAATCACGTTGAATTTCTTTTAGTTTTCCTCTTTCAATTTTCCCAAAAAGAAAATTCTCTGTTTAAGTTTTGTTAGGTTACACAATACAAGGTGTCTGAGTTATCTGCTGCATAATCAGATTTTTGTTTGTTGAATTTTAGTAATTCCTAAATAGAAATTGTGTTTTTTATTAAATATTGATTAATATTGAGTTTCCTATGCGTTAAACCATGTTTGATTTCGGTGAATTCTGAAACTCGGATTTTTTTCGCGAAAACTGGATCGATCGGTCTGATTGGAGACTGATCGATCCAACTTTGTTAAAATAAATAAGCGACACAAAATAATGCAGACCGATCGGTCTGGAAATGGAGCGATCGGTCTGGATTATTCTGTGTTGCTCTTTTATTTTTAAAAGTTGGATCGATCAGTCTCCAATCAGACCGATTAATCCAGTTTTTTCATAATAATTTATTTTGTTTGTCATGTGATCGGTCTGATTCCAAATTGATCAGTCTCCAATCAGACC
This sequence comes from Lepidium aucheri, assembly GCA_900406435.1. Lineage (NCBI taxonomy): Eukaryota > Viridiplantae > Streptophyta > Magnoliopsida > Brassicales > Brassicaceae > Lepidium > Lepidium aucheri. Next base: position 7,072 of record OVBA01008150.1, read on the forward strand.
GATCGATCTAGTTTTTTCATAATAATTCATTTTGTTTGTCATGTGATCCAGGTTTTCCATAATAAAACCAAAGTCTTCAAGAGCACAAATTTGTGATTGGACTTCACATACTTCGTTCGGAAATGCACTATTAGCATCATCTTCATAACTTTCATCAAGGGTACCACTTTTTTCATCAAATTCATTACAATTCTCGTTCCCTACTTCGATAGTGCCACTTTTATCATCGAATTCATTACAATTATCGTTCCCCCATCAATAGTGCCACTTTTATCGTCATATTCATTACACTCTTCAATTCTCCTATCGATAGATTAGAGTTATTCTGAATAAACTATTCGGTCTGCAAAGTTCAAACCGATCGGTCTGCATCCAGATCGATCGGTCTGAACTTTGCAGACCAAATAGTTTTCACAGAAAACCTCAGACCGATCGATCCGGAAACAGACCGATCGATCTGTACTTCGCAGACCAAAAATTTTTTCACAGAAAAACACAGACCGATCAGTCTCTGCATCCGAAAAAAAGTCTGTCAGATCTTGGCAGACTTGCAGGAAGTCTGCCAGACATTTGACAAACTTGCAGGAAGTCTGCCAGAATTTTGGCAGACTTGCACGAAGTCTGTTAAAACTAAAAACTTTCAATAACAAAACCAGAAAAGCAGATAATTTGATATAATTATTACCTAAACATCAATAGGCAATGAATCCTTATTGATAGAACTAAAATCTTTTGTTTCTTTCACCATAATTTAAGAATTTCTTAGCTCATAGAGAAGATTTCTTGAGTATATATACTTTTAAAAGGGAATAAAATATCCTTTTTATTTATCTAGAATATTTCTATTTTTGAATAATCTTACTAAAATCATTCTAAATTACCTACTGTCAATAGGACAAAGAAAACTACAACTCATTTTTTTTTGGAAATTGGTATAATGGTAATTAATAATAATAGAGAAAAAAGTGGGTTATATAAATAATTTTTAAAAAAGTAGATTATCTAAATAATCTATAAATTATAGTAGGTTATCATAATAATTTTGCCTTATTTTTATTTTTATTAAGCTATCAGAAAGTAGTCTAAAAGAAGTTGAACCAAAATCAAGTTAATGAAAAATTTACTACAAGAAGAGACAGAGATTTATAAGATTCAAGAGACATAAGTACGTGTAAGCAAGTCACTCTATTCTTAATACATAACCAATAGACGAAACCTCTGTTTTGGTACTCTGTTCTTATCTGGTTCACTTCAAATTGATGGTAAATATATATAAATATCAGATCAGAGATCGAAATGTTTTAAATCACCAACAATACTGTCTTCAAGTACCAGTCAGGCTGTTAAATAAAACTTTCTTACCTTCTGTATTGTTGGTGAGCAAGAGTTACTGTAAGAATGCTATTACGTAGATCTTCAAACGATCTAAACGACCTTTTCGCATCTTCTTTCAGTAATTTGAAACTAAATGGATAAATAGCACACATATTTTTTTCCATAATTGTATATATCTATCATAACTTATACTAAACAATGCATGGCAGGCTTTAAAAACATTCAGACGATCTTACAAACTGAATCAAACATGACATGTAAGGTAGTTTAAATACAAATGAAAATGCACCAAATCAAACCCATTTAAAGAAATTGATAAAAGCATCAACAAGACGAAACCAAGCTCGACGCCAAGATGAATCAAAGCAGATAAAAACAATAAATGCTATCCATATTACTCCGTAGGTAGCTGCTAGGCTCCACTGGAAACTCTCCATATCGATTATGGTTTCACCATTTTCGCTTTGAATCTCTTGCTCGGAAGTGTTGTTGTCACAACTTCTATTTACAGGTAATCCGCAAAGCAGAGGATTAGCAATGTAGTTGCTTTCATCCAACGTAGGAAACTTTCCTTGACTTGGAATGGAGCCTGACATGTTATTGTATGACACATTGAATATAACCAAACTATGTAACTTGGTTAGATCGTGAGGAATTAAACCGTGCAACATGTTATATGATAGATCAATGCTCTCTACATCTGTTAGATTGGAAAAGCTTTTAGGAATAAGACCTGACAAGAAGTTGTGAGACAGATTCAAAGCACGCAATTTCTCAAGATCTCCGAGCTCTTTTGGTATTTCACCAGTGAGTTCATTGTTTGACAAATCTAGTCGAAATATAAACTGAAAACTTCTTTCGTTGTAGGAATCATACCTACTCTTTGATGCAAATTCAAATATGAAAGTCATATAGCTCATATAGTCTGGATCAAATTCAGGTGGTAAAACCAAATGTGACCCAAAATACGGTCCGAATTCACCATCGAAGCCGTAACCAATTCCTGTTATATAACCATTTATATTATTTTCCTGTCTCCTTCCAAATGACATATTGGTGAGACATGCAGGTATTGACCCATTCAGTCTGTTGTTGGCCAAATCCAAAATCTTGATGTTACTTAGATTGCAGAGATCTTTAGGAATATAACCTGTTAATCTATTACCCCTGAATAGAAGATATTCGATGTTCTTGTTGCTGACAAATGGTGGAATCGACCCGAATAAATAGTTATTTCGCAGATCTAGTACCATGACATTTTCTAACAATGTATCAGGAATCACCCCACTGAATTTATTGTCATTAAGGAACAACATACACACAGGAGTACAATTGAAGTGAGTAGGCAAGCTTCCTGAAAACTTGTTCTTGGAGAGGTCTATAAGTGTAATCTCTGATATGTTTAAGAGAGTGCTTGGTATTGTACCTTCAAAAGAATTATTTGAAAGCAGAAGATACTCGAGATAAAATTCATCTAACCAACTTGGGACGACACCGCGTAGATCATTACTTGACAAGTCGAGCATTGATAGTTCATTTGAACGTTTCAGTCCAACTGAGATCCTAGAAAATCGATTGTTATCCGCAATCAAAATATACAACGACGTCAAGTTTACTGGTTCTGAGAAAATCTGACCAGTAAATCTGTTGTATGAAAGCTTCAAGATACGCAGTGAGTAACAACCCATAAGAAATTCTCTTGGTAGATTTCCGGATAAGTTATTATGAGATAAGTCCAAGTGGTGAATCATGTTCATCTCTCCTGTGGATGATGGCAAATTACCTTGAAACCAGTTGTTTGAGAGATTCAGGTGTATTAGATTTGGAAATATGTTTCCAAAATTTTCAGGAAGCTCTCCATTAATTTGATTGGCTGATAAATCCAAAACTTTCAAACTATGAACAACTACTCCTAATAGCTGAAAGTTGGTGAAAGAGTTGTTCTGTAAAAGCAGAGCCTCAAGTTTTGGATTTTGCACTATAAACCAAGAGGGAACTGTTTCGGTTAACTTGTTGTGAGAGAGATTAATCAGACGTAATTCCTTCTGGTGTTGAAGAAAGCTTGGAACTTTTTCCAAATTACAATTCTGTAATTCTATGACTCTCAACTGAAATCTTGGTTGAAATGAAATATCTCCCTCCACTTTTAACGAACTAGATTTCGATGAGAGCTTAAACACCTTGAGCTTTGAGAGGTTCGCAATTAACTCAAAAGAAAATAAACCCTCAAACTCATTATCTAAGAGAGATAAGTACTGAATAGAGTCAATATTTCTGATAAGAGATGGAACTGACCCATTAAGTTGGTTTGAAGAGATATCGATAACTCGTATATGAGTCAAGCTATCAATACAATGAGGGAATTGACCTATAAACTGGTTTCGACTTAGATCAAGCTCACGTAAATTTTTCAGAAGACAAAGTCCTGTAACAATAACAAGCAAATACATAAGATGATTATAAGGACAAAAAAAATAACTTGGAAACTAATTATTTGAAGCTATACTTAAATACCTTTGTTTACTAATGATCCAGAAAATTTGTTATTGCTCAAGTCCAAGTTTTGAAGCTTATGAAAATTCTCCAAGCCTATGGTAAAGCTAAATATGTTAAGGAGAATATCACGCTACTCAATCAACTTTTTCACAATTATCTAATACACTTATGGAATCTTGTATATCTAAAATGCTAGAATGATTCTCTTGAACATCGATATGTAAATAAATCCCTCAAGTATTAATATACAATAAAATATTTCATATGGTGTAATTATATCCTTTGCATGTACCCTAAAACCTACAATCGCCACATACACAAAAATTAATCCTTTGTCACCTCTGTTGTTCGCATGCATCTCCATTTTCTTTCTTCCAACTATGCCAACATCTTCGGCTAATCTTATCGACACCATACAACACATTTGTTGATACCAGGCCTCACTAGTTCGGCTCACCAAAGAACGAATCGAATTAGGAAGCAAATGGATTTGAAAGTTGAGTTACTGTTCGATGAAAGTGGGACCCGCAAGAAGCGGAGGAAAGCAAGTTCACTTGATCGAGAATGAAGGATAGGAAAGAGGAAACGGTTCGAGCTCGCCAGCTATATAAAAGGAAGTCTGAAAAGAAGAGTAGGGCATATTAGGAGATAACAATATTTGGGAACATTGGAAGTTGGAAAAGATTTCTACTAGTATATATAAAATAAATATGGGTCTCTTCACTCGTTGTCAATTGGTTTTGATTTGGAACCTCATAATCTAATATGGTATCAGAGCACACAATCCACAGAGTCTAACCCGATTAAATCCAAAAGTGGTCCAATTATCAAAAAACTAAGCCCAAAATTGGTGTCGTAGATTCATCCTCAAACATATCGAGATAAATGGCCAAAGAACCATCATGTTGAGGGGACGTATATAAAAATATTATCTCACATCGGAAGTTGGAAATGATCTAATTAATATATAAGATATGGCTATCTCCACTGATTATCAATTGGTTTTAAGTTGGAAACTCATAATCTAATATAATATCAGAGTCCAGGATCCACACTGCCCACCTGATCCGATCCAAAGTTGGTCCAATTATTGACTACTCATGCCCAAAAATTGGTGTCGTCAATCCATCCCGAACATATTGAGATCAATGGCCAAAAAGTCATCATTTTGAGGGGCGTGTTAGGGAATAACATCTTATATCGGAAGTTGGAAGAGATCCTTACTAATAAATATAAAATATGGGTTTCTTCAATTATTGTCAATTGGTTTTGAATTGAAAGGTCATAATACACAAAGAGAAAACCTTGAGCAATAGCAATAGAACTTGTAATCGAGCTTGTTTTCTATAATAATCGGACACCATCAATAAAATTCATTTCAACCTCTTTAATTCTTCTTTGTCGTCTAGAACAATAAGAAGTGCTCCTTGGCTTGCAGCTTCTCCAAGTTTATATTTTGTGACTGATCAAATATTTGTACACATGACAAAACAAGATGAATAGGAACTCGGTAGCTGAAGTCAGAATCTCTCCAGTGGCACATATCGAGAATATGTCCAAAAATTTGAGATTATCGAAATCGACGATACAGAACTGTGACAACTCGATAGGTTCTTCGATAAAAATGCAGAGAAATGATTGTATAGACTTCAATCAACGTAATGGCAAAGCCACCCACCTTAGTTAAGCTGTGCAACACTTGCGGCCATATGCGATCTGAGGTTGAGTTAGGAATTGCAAAATCATTCTCTTATCGCCATAATCAACGAGTTTTTCTTCTTTCCATAAATGTATTTCTTAAAAGCATTAAAACGCACTTTAATACATCACTACATCCACATGATAAATTGTGGTTTCGAACTCAAAAATTATTAGAGAAAGAATGAATGTTGTATTGAATTCCTTGAATCAATGTCAAAAGAGATTACATCTTTATATACAGCTCTTTGAGTCTGTTTTAACAAACAAAACTAACTTATAACGGTAAAGTATTTAAATGCTAATTATATACAATCTTATAGTCCCCCTCAAGATGGAGTGAATATAGATAAAACACCCATCTTGCTTAAAAGATTCTTGAACTGAGAAGGATATAATGGTTTGGTAAGAAGATCTGCAGTTTGAAGATCTGTTCTGACATGAGATAATCGAAGGATGCCTTTATCAACTC